>VXBA01005758.1:103557-152961 GCA_013399895.1 Serilophus lunatus | reverse complement strand
TAAAAACTTTGAGGACCCCTGGTTTAGACTGTCCTGGAGTATGAACATTGAAAAAGGTAGAGCTACGACTAGAATTTTGGGCAGTAAACAGCACTTCTGATATTCTCTGCTGCTTGAAGTTTTCTAGCATGTTTTGTTAATTCTCACATACAGCCAGAACAAATAGGAAAACATCATTGACAAGACTAATTAAAGACAAATAAAAAAAAATTAAGCAATTTCATCTCTTAAAGCTATTTTTTGATTTGCTGATGAAATATTGCATACATGAACTCTTGCATTAATTAAACTGTTAATATAACAGCTTCCTTTACAAGGCTCTTCATTAAATCCACTTCCCTTCCTCATTTTTTTTGATACCACAGTGGCTTGTAATTTTCTTTCTTCCACCAGCTGCTACTCACCACTGCACCACAAATTCTGCATTAATGAAGAAAGTCTAATTACCAAATAAGAGCAACTTTTTACTTACTCTGGTATGACAATGGAAGAAACAAAAAGGACAACCCTATGTTACTGTCAGAGTGTATATTCGATAACATTTGCGACCTTGCATTTGCTTTTCTTTCTGTGGTTATTTTATCTTTTATTCCTATATAGCCATCTGTGATCCTTACATAGAATATAAATCGAATACAAAATGTGTGCAGCAAAGAATACAAGGATACTAAAACTGGAACAGCCATTAGGAACTACTTGAGTTCAAAAAATAACAATGGCAGTAAATTGTATTTACATAGGTCATTTGGTACTTTAGAATTTTTACTACAAATTAGGCTTTAGTGTGTTACCCCAAATATCTGTGTTGAAATCAGCAGCAGACAAGACATAAGAAAAAATAAGATAAAAAAATTGCTGTTGATTTGACATTAATATCCACAAATTCTATAAAATTGCTCTATTCTGGTAAAACTAAAGAAGCTCTTCTATTCCAGAAAGTGTGTGACAAAAAAAAAAAGTTGCATAGCTGCAACCAACTTTTGAACCATACAAACTCAACCATGGATTTGTGGTCCAAATCCTTTCCTCCTATGCATCTTTCCCTTCTTCCATTTTCCCTTCTCATTTGAGGTGTTTTCATACAAGTGCCCTAAGGAAGGAAAAGCAGTAGGTTTACATCTTTAAGGAAGCAGGAACTTCTGAAATGATGGAAAGACAAATTTATATGTAATTCAGTCTGTACATTAAAAGCAAATAATGTCACTTCTGAAATACATATCTCCTCTTCAAATTGTTTTCCCACCAAAAGTAGATAAAAGAAAAATTCTTTTCTGAGGTGAACAGAAAGGGAAACTGGACTCAAGAAGAAAAAAGAATCAGCGTTAAGGAGGTAAGAAGGCTCACTGAAGAAACACTTCTTTCTTCTCCAAGGCTGGGAAAGCTGCCCAATATAATGAACATCTATATTGCCTGGAAATTACATTAGAACATTTGGGAGAAGTTTCCTTGAAACAGGGATAGTTTCAGGGTCAGATATTTGGAAATGTACACATGCATGGTGTATTTGAATCTTGCACAAATATCTACATGTGAGTAATATATGACTTATTTTTGTTGGTTATGCTGAAGTGTTTGCTGTATGGACATTTTGTTGCTCTGGAAATCTGGCAGTTAAGCAGTGATAAACTAGATTTGCAGACCAGAATAGAGCACTTTGACTCAACTTTCTGTTCTAGGAAAAACAATACTGAAAGTAAAGACCATGTGATGCAGATGGAAAAATTTCTCTTCATGCCACTTTGTGCTTTCAAGAACTTAGATGAAAACATATGATTATCTGCTGGAGATCTTCAGGTGCTCTTTGGGGCCTTTGGCTAAAGTACTACACTCACACTTTTTCTGACATCTATGGGGAGATTAAAATGGGGTCACAACTGCACTGCATTGCTGGGACATGTGTCCAGCCTTCTGTGGAGGAATAGGCTGAACTCTTCAAACTCCCTGTGAGCCAGCTCACCAGTCATTGCTGAGGTACATTAATTGGCCAAGGTACATTAATTGGCCAAGGTACATTAATATTTTTTAAGAGAAACAATGTGAAATGATCAAAGGTTATAATTTGTAGTCCTCAGAGTATAAACATTTTAAAGTGTACAAAGCACTAAAATTTTCTCCTATAATATTCATAAGAATTTATTATACTATGAGGCATTGTGTCTGTTTCTCCTAAGGCATGGAACTCTGTTCTTAAAGGCAGATGAGCCATCAGAGGCAGTGATTCAGAAGGGTCAGTTCATTGCCAGCAAAATGTTTTCCAATTCAAAACAAAAATTACTGTCTCTAATATTATTTTCACCTCTTGTGTCTAAACTTGTTCATCATTTATTCCTGGCTTCATATTTTCAAACATTTCTTCTTAACTTCAGTACTTTGAATTCCAATTGGTCAGCGCCTGATGTAGAGTGGCTTTTTCAGTGATGGGCTTTTCTGATGACCTCCTTTACCTGCCACCAGTGCCAGAGGGTCACAAGTCACTGGCATATGTCTTAGCATGATTGAATCCTCTGAGCAACAAAAGTATCTTCTTGTAAAATAATATTTTAGTAGCCTAGTAAAATAAGGGGGCGAAAAGGGATTTTTGCCCTACCTTTCAAGAGGGCAGGTTTTCTATACATTTAGTTGTTTATTTTTCTGTCAGGGCCCCAGAAAACCAAAACCTTACAGTGCTAAATCAGTCTATTGGGATCCCACCAAGTGGGAATATCTTCACTGAACAGATTTGCAAGACTGAGGGAGGTAATTTGATTGCTGTTTTTGAGAGAAACTGCACCAATAGAGGAGAAATGTTTGGGACACTGAGAGTGAATCTTCCCAACGTGCCATTCATCAGTGGCAACTGTTAGCACTTCATTAGGAACAACTCCTGTAACAGTGTACAAAATAATACCTGTTATTAATACAAATTGTGGTAAGTGAGCAAAGGTTCGTGGTAGTCAGCGATGGGGTCTGTTTGCAAAAACACATTTAAAACGATGTAATAGCAGTGTAAGGCAAAGCATAAGCACAAGTTCTAAAGTGAAACAGTGTACTAAAATTATTATGGAAGTAAAAAACATGTCCTAATCTCTAAATCAAGCAATTAGCACACATAGATTACTGCTTACTCATACAGGCATCCCTATATGCAGAGAAGAGAGGTTCAGCCTGTTGACTGTCCTAGCAGTGTTTTGGAAAATTTCTCCCAATTCCTGTCAAATTTTAACCTCTTTTATATTATCCTTTAGGTTTAGGCAGAGTTGGAATGACTTTAGTAATTTTTGCTAAATTTAAGATAATGTGATAGGCACATGTCAAAAGGTGCACCCAAAAGGATGGGTCAAAATATCTCATCCTGCAGCTCGCTTGCTAAAGAAAGGCCATGGTGTCTTCACACCGTTTCATCCTTCAGTTCATCCTGTTATCACAGGTGCTTATCAGACCTTAGGGAATTTTGTGCTACATGACCTTTATGTTACCCAGAAAATGGCAGCTGGACTCTCTTCTTGATCACCAGGAAGTGGCAATCTTATTCTATTTTAATTTTTGGCTTTATCTACTATCCCACAAAGCATCTTCTGATTTTCCCAAGAGAGTCTGAAAACTAGCTGCTAAGTGAGGCGCAGAGTACTGGGGGACTGTGTCTCACTGGAAACAATATCACTCAGGTGCGGTTTCTGAATTATTAAACATATGACTGACATTTTGGTAAGGAGGCTGTTCTGACTGAAATGTTGGTGAAGTTTGCTGTTCAATGAAAAACAAAAATGTCATTCAAAAACTGGAAGAGTCCTGACATCTGAGCAATTGAATAATGCTCTGCTGATGATATGCAGCAGGAAAACAATCACCAAATATCAGCTTCTGAAAGAATACCATTAATTTTTACATGCTGTCTAGGACCTACAAAGTACTACAGCTGCACAATGTAGAGTACTTTATGTAGTGAAATCCAGAAAAACCTCAAAAGTCTGAAATATAAAATATTTCAAAAGAGGAATTACATATTTTATTCATATGGGATGACATTATCTTAGCAGATTAGGTACAATTCTTGCTAAAAAAAAAAGGATATACTTAAATATTTATATAACCCATTAATCAGAGAAAGAAAAAAATATCTCCCTCAGAACATATTAATTTTTAACAGGTTAATATTTTTACCGTACATATCTAATATTTGGCATCTGTCTTTGCACTCATGGAAATTTCTGGAAGTCTGTAATACTTAGAAGGGGAATTAATCAAGGCAATTGCCCATTTTCAAAGAAGTAGTTTACAATAAAGAATTATATATCCCTTACAGTTCTGACAGACAATGTAAGCACAGACTTTGCGTGTTTCTTCCCATGTTACTGAATTGTTTTGAACCCCTCATTTCCATAGTCCAAGTGAAAGAGCTTTGCCTACCAAATTACTTGATTTTGAAAGTGATTGCTTATAAATTCATGCTTTACTTGGAAAAACTCAGAAGACTTAAACTTGATCTCAGTGCAGAATTTTGAGGTGTGGTAGAGTTTTCAGTAGAGCTTTCCATCACATGCATGTTGGAAATTAAGACTTGATGATTTTTCTAAAAAAATTCTCCTTATCAAAACACAAATGTATTTAAAAGCAATTGTGCATTGTGGAAATGTTTCATTCAGCACGGCAGTGTCTTCTGGTTCTGTAACCTAGTAACCTAAATAATTGAAAGGCAATTTATCTTCCCAAAATTTGATTTTTCTTCCCAGGTAGCCCTAATCAATGTGTCTGCATTTTACAGCCAAGCAGACACTAAGTAAATGATTTAACTTGCCTGTGGCATTGGTGATGTCTGTCCTTCTGGCCTTTGATCTGAGCAATTTACAATGTAGCTTTTTGCAATTGCCTGGTTTTCTGTCAGACTAAGGCAGCCTTCTGTACCTCATGGAAATCCTCACAGAAGCATATCTAAGGGCAAATAGGGATGTTAAATGAAAAAGAGGCATGCTTGATCACTCTCAAGGGATAAGTGGACAAGATCCAGTATTAAATCTAGATAATAAATTTTTAAAGTCTTCATCTCAGTGCTTAGCAAATGCCTCTTTGTAAGTTACTCCAATGAGCACTTTAAGAAACTGTCCTAGTTACAAGGGCCAGGACCAGTTTATCGCTATGTGGGTATGATCAAAACTGTATATTCTACACCTCTATATCATTTCTGATGGACTGTTAATAATTAATCATTTGTAGCAGCTGCTCAGGGCACACCTGGCACCCTTGGCCACAAGAGACAAGGAAAATGACAAACCTTGTGAGGCACGGTTCACATCAATAACTCATCTGTAATAACTCCCCTCCAGGGAGGCATTGGCACCTTCATATCCAGCTAGAGAGGTCCTCTCTGCTACTAGGTCACAATGGATTCAACTGCACTGGCATAATAGACAGTTACAACAATTTAGATCATCAAAGATTCCAAAAATATCCCATGACTCAAGTGTTAAACCACCCATTGTGAAACTCCCTACCCTGGGGGAGGTACTGGGCATCCTCACCGGAACCTGAGAATATGTAATCTTCAGGTTGTGGGATTTCTGGTACCACCCATTGGATCCAGAGACCTTCAAGAGGACTGTGACTACAAAACTGTGACCATCATCCTGACCAACAGGTTTCCTTCCCTTCTGCTTTGCTGCCAGGAGGACCACATGGTGCTCAGCACAGGAGCTAATGAGCACAGTACTGTTCTTGTCCCAGGGTGCTGGGTTATACTCAGTCCTTGTGGACTAAAACCAGTTTTCTCTGTAGCATTGTATCTATTATAATCTTTTTCAGTAAATTGTAATTCTGACTTGTAATCTCTCTTAAATTGGGTTCATTTCTCCCACTACTCTACTTTTAAACCAGCACAGATACCCTCATTCAAAAATCATTAGGAAGCAGGAGAAGACCAAGACATGCTCAAAAATTACTGTGAACAGTTAAGGCTCTTGTAAAGCCACCGGAATGCACATATAGCACGTGGTGGTTTGGTCCCTTACACGACTGCATTGGTTTAGTAAAGAATGCACAAAAACTTGCACTTTGATTTGCTTTCACAATGTTACAGAAGTTTTAATCAATCATCCCTTTATTTTTTTTCTCTTTTTTTTTTTGTTTCATTTCAGTTTTAAGAACTAGGTAGTACTCGCCTTATGGATGCTATGCTAATGCATGAAAATATTTTTAATATAAAATAATTCAATTAATCTGAGTACTCAAACCATGTTATTTGCGAAAGTACAGATAATTCTTGCAGAACATATTTTTGTATCCTTCAAAAGGCTAAGTTTGCTGTAAGTTGTCTCAGAATTTCAAATATTGGAAGTTAGAAAAAATTTATCTGGGCAAATAACAAATACATACATAGTATTAAACAGCAAAACTTTGTGAGATATGGGACGGTTAAAAATCCAAGTTTTAGGAAAAAAATGAGAACCAGTTAGTTGTTATTAATTGTTATTAATAATAAAATTCATATATTCATAAATACGTGCAATTTAAAGAACATAGCACTGAGCTAACATGCAAAAATAAACTCACTATACTATTTATAAGAGGAGAGCAATCTGTCTTTCAGATCTACTAAAACTACTGTTCCCCATTTTTGCCAGTTGCTCTTTGGCAGCTGGATTTATCAACAAAGAAGCACAAAATGGGAAAATCTGTGTTCTATGGTTTCCTTTACATGCACAGGAACTGCTAAATTGTTCAAAGCTGTTTTAATTGCACTCTCACAATTAATTTTCAAAAGTTTGCCTGGGAAATTTTTCAGTCTTGTACAAATTAAAGCACATTCCTATGGGTAAAAATACTGCAACATTGCAAGGCTTGAAATGAGTTTTTGTAACTCAAAAGTTATTTTCCAAGTTCAGCCATAAGAGAAGTTTTAAGATATTGTCCCACTTTACAACATGCCTCCAAAGGTTCAGGATTTACTAAGACGTGTAAATAATCACCCAGGTGTACTTAAGTATAGCCATATCAAAATAAAATAATGATGAAAGTCTGAACTTAGCTAAGACAGTGGTTTAAACAAAAAAATACAAAACATTAAAGAAGAATAGAAAAGAATATAGAAGAATAGAAAAAAGGCTCCCA
Organism: Serilophus lunatus; assembly: GCA_013399895.1. Lineage (NCBI taxonomy): Eukaryota > Metazoa > Chordata > Aves > Passeriformes > Eurylaimidae > Serilophus > Serilophus lunatus. The sequence continues at coordinate 145,881 of VXBA01005758.1, read as the reverse complement.
TTATCAAGGGAAATTTTGATGACACACTATATAATCTTTGCTTAAGTGTTTTGAAGTCTCAGGCACTTTGGTAGAATTTGTTCTTAAGCTCTGTGCTGTTCTGGGCCAGAGATGGTCTGGGGGATTACTTTAAAGCCATTATTTGAAAGACTTCAGAGAAAAGTGCAAAGTCCTCCTGGAGATACCACAGCTAAATGCCAAATTCTTACAGTGGAAGCAAGAATGAAGAGATACTTCCCCACATTTGCAGTTGTTACACTTTTGGAGGTAACCACTATACAGGTGTCCTATGTTTATTGTTTTGTCCATATTTTCATTTCTTCAGTCCAGACAGCTGCAGTTTTTCATGTCACCCATCAAAATAGCTTTATTTCTCAGTTCGAGTAATTTCTTGTCTACTCAAAGTTTTGCTTTGTTTTTAAACATTCTGAATCATTTCAGTTTTCACTGCACAAAACACTCTTCTTATCATCATGAACCCCACCCATTTTCTGTTGTTCTGTTAATAATGTGGTAAACACCTCAGAAGTTTTTCCATGCAATATAAGGCTGGAACTATTCATTCATTGCTTTACTGAGCATGGCTTTCCAGGTTGAGACACTTATGCATCCAGTTCCTACAGTAATTCTTTCACTAATTCGTTCCAGTGTGTCTGGAGGAACCACTGTCCACCTCTCACGTTTTTTCCAGGACTGAAGTGTTCATGGAGCTGATTCATGCTGTTTGCATCTCATTTCCAAAATCATACCCTTTTCCACACTTTGAAAACTTACACACATGTCACCCAATGTTGACAGACTCCCTCAGCCTTTGCATTGTCTGCTCTGCTGCATTATAAATCAGGTCATTGTTAGTGTAACCTTAGCAGTTATTTGGCACCAATCTGCAAAGATTAATGGCAATCATACAAAAATGGGAAGATGTGTTAACGTTTTAGTCAGATATGTGACACTGTTGGACCAGATTTACACCATTTTCACTTTCCACAGAAATGGAGGGAAAAATTCTGTGACTGTTGAATTTCTTGACATGAACAGTACACTGCAAAGCAATCAGTCTCTTGCAGGATAAAGCTCATTTTCAAAATTCCAGCCAGGGAGTAAGGAAACTCAGTGTTATTGTAAAACCCCACTAGCTATTTTTGGATATATACACATAGCACATTTATGTGTGCTAGTACTGGCAGATGCAAAACACACCAGTGTAACAGCTAGGTGATCTCAACTTTGAATTATGGTAAGCAATGGCCCAAAGTCTTTTTATTCAAGATACTGCTCAGAGAAAGAGCATTGGCTGCTGATCTCAAGAGAAAACTTATAAGCATCAGGGGATTATTTGCCAAATTTACCTATAAATGGAACAGGGATCTGGAAACTCATAAAAAGAGTAAACACACCTTCATTCTATCTTACCAAGTGCCATCTCAAACCACCACATGATCCTTACTCACTGCAGAGTAGAAGTCAAGACTCTTGCTTGTGGCATAAACACAATATTTGTGATTTGCTGTATACAAATATTTAAAGCCATGGTTAATATTCTGACTGCTGTGCAATAACTTTCAAATTTCTAGTGAGTTTTTCCTGCTTTTTGAATGGAAAGGCAAAGTTCATCAATCCTCTGATCATTTTCTGTTAGAGCATTAGTCTTTGTCTTCCAACAATACAGCATCTTTTCCTCATGCTTCAATGTAGTCCTCAATTTAAAATAGCTAGTAAAAATGCTGTTATCAGTCTATTATGTAAATATTTATCCTCTGTGTTAAAACTGAGATTGTCATGGTGAAGTATGTAAATCTAAACAAAACATATCTTTACTTGAAAATAACTACACCATTAAGTGAATATTTCTAAGCAATCTTGGTTTTAACAGTAAAAGTTCTCTTAGACATAGCTGTAGACCCATATTCAGTGAAAATATCTGAAAGCTTGTTTTATCCTTTTCATTATCTATACTTAATGTTTTCTCAGCATCAAAATGGAAAAATACATCAAGGTGTCATCTTATCTGACTAAGCATCATAGCTAACACCCACAACACCCACCTCTGAATATCAGTTCAGTTTCTCCCACTGATAAAGGCTGATCTTTCTCCACCAGTATATTAATTACTTTATTTGCTTTATGTCTTTAATCTCTCTGTTATGTTAGCACCAAAATTAAAAAAGGAAGACAGATCATACTTGGCATGACAGAAAACTATTCCAGGTTTTAACAGGTTTTCTGTGGCCAGGTTTTGGTAGCACGGGGGTTTTGGGGAGGCTTCTTCAAGAAGCTGCTGGAAGTTTTCCCCATGTCCAGTAGAGCAAATGCCAGCCAGCTCCAGGCTGGACCCACCGCTGGCCAAGGCCAGGCCAATCAGGAGTGACATTATCGCCTCTGTGACAATATATTTAAGAAGAAAGAAAAAAAATGGTAGAAGTAGATGAAGATGGCTGCTGGAGAAGAGTAGAGTGAGAACATGTGAATAACAATGTAGACACCAAGGTCAGTGCAGAAGGAGGGGAGGAGGTGCTCCAGGCATCAGAGCTGAGGTTTCCCTGCAGCCCGTGGTGAAGACCATGGTGGAGCAGCTGTGCCCCAGCAGCCCATGGAGGACCACAGGAGTGCAGAGATCCACCTGTAGTCCATGGAGGAGCCCATGCCAGAGCAGGTGGATGCTGGAAGGAGGCTGTGACCCCACAGGAGGCCCACATTGAAGCAGGGTCCCAGCAGGGACCTGCTAATCCATGGGGGTAGGACCTCATGTTGGAGCAAGATTTCCTGGTAGGACTTGTGGCCTGTGGGGGACCCACAGTGGAGCAGCCGGTACCTTAAGGACTGCACCCTGTGGAGAAGTGACCCCTATGGCAGCAGTGTGTGAAGAGCTCTGCTCATGGGAAGGCTGGAGAAGTTCATGAAGGATTGTCTCCTATGGAAGGGATTCACACTGGAGAAATTTGTGAAGGACTGTCTCCCATGGGAGGGACCCCATAGGAAGCAGGGGAAGGACTCCTCTCTCTGAGCAGCGGCAGAAAACAATAGTTGACCGTAACCCTCATTCCGCATCTCCCTGCACCACTGGTGGGAAAGAAGTAGAACTTAGAAGGAGATGGGTGGAGCGAAGGTGGCTTTAAGTTTTATTTTACTTCTCATTCTTCAGATTTGATCCTGTTAGTAATAAATTCAATTAATATCTCCCCTTGGAGTCTGTTTTGCCCATGATGGTGATCAGTAAGTGATCTCTTATGGTCCTTATTTCAGCTCATGAAACTCTTCATTATATTTTCTCTCTTCTGTCCATTTGCAGAGGGAAGTGTGAGAGTGGCTTTAGTGGGTCCCTGGCATCCAGACAGGGTCAAACCACTACACAGTTTCTATGGGATCACTTTGTGATGAGAAAGGCCTTGATCTTGAGCTCAGCATTTTTGTCAATAGCTTATCTTTGTTACTTTTTTTTACCTCTGAATAAAGTTTTTCTTCCTAATATCTGATCTAAACTTTCTCTCTTTCAGTTTGAAGCCATTCTCCCCTGTCCTGTCACTGCATGGTCTTGTAAATAGTCTCTCTCCACAGTCAGCTATGACCATTGTACCAATTGAATATACCAACTTCCTGTTTGATAACAGTCTTGAAGCAAAAATTATTTGTCATTCATCTTCCCACCTGTGCATGCTACACAACATTTTACCATTAATGGCAAAACAATTAAAATAATAATGTTGCAGATGTACTGCTTTAATTGCATCCTACACTGCTGTTACGCAAATTATAATAATGTTTTTCCAAATCTGGCATTGGCAAGTTTATAGGTGTTGTTACTTATCTAAGAAAATCATCTGTTTTATCTACTATTTTTTTTTGGCTCAGCTTTATAATGTGACAATTAATGTCTACTACCTCCCTGTTATGGCTTAACTCAACAGATCACAGTGGTAGGTGGGATATGCTCCTTTCTGCACTGGTGCTTGTGTCCAGCAGAACACAGCCAGGCAATCTTGAAGCTTCAAACTCAGTGAGTTGCCATTAAAATATTTGAATAAATAGAGGATTACTTAAAAACAAACCAGAAAGTTAGAAAGAAAAGTAATATTGGTTGAGGCCCTGGAATTTTATTGCAACTTGAAAACAGAAATATAAAGTTCATAATGAGTTATTTTTCTGATAGTTGATATTTTCTTGATGACATCTCAAAATGGTAGCAATTTAAATTTGTCTTTAAGAAGCAAGAGTGGAACACAGGTTGCCTATTGGTCTTTAAAGAGTGTTTCAATTAAGATTAAGAGATATTCTGATCCAATTAAGAAATATTATATTTCTGCAGCTTTTAAACATATCTGTTGCTTGGTTTCAGAGCAGGAGACTTTTTGTAGAAGCTGTTTTGTGTAGAAAATTAATTCAAGTAGCAGCCTGGGTGTGATGGTTTTGAGGGGGCTGGGATCACTAGAGGGTGGTCGAAGGGGCCTTTGGGGCTTGAGGGGGCCCTCGGACTTTTCTGGGGGGGGGAAAGAGGGTAAGAAGAGCTCACTTACCTGCCTGAGTAAAATTCAGTTTTCCTCAAAAAGCTGGGATGGGGAGGGGGGAAGGTTAGGTTAGCTGAGATCGGGGCAGCCCTCTCCCAGATGGGCGGCTCCCCATCCCCGGCCGGGCTGAGCCATCTCGGGCTGCGCAGCGGCTGGGACGGTACTGTTCCTGCCTGCCCCCAACTCCCCGCGTGACTTCTCATTTCCCCAGGGGCTGTAGTGGGCGGCAGCTGAACAGCGCAGCCGAGGGTGGGAGCCCCAGGGCCAGCAGGGTGGGGCAGCGTGCGGGATTCACAGTGATCCCCCTGGTCCCTGGCACAGGTGCGGCGGCCCCAGGCTGGCCCCATCCGGGAATCTGGGCACGGCAGCTGCTTTTGGACGGTGGTGGGGGACCAACACTGGCACCGTACTAGCAACGGCTGCACAGAGGGGCAGCAGTGGCGCCAGGGCGTTCCCTAAGATGCCGCGGCTATGAAACCAAAGATGGCACGCGGGACCTGAATCTCGTGAGTTTTTGGTGGGACAACCCTGGAAACAAGGCGGGGCTCGGCCCCGCTGACCAATGGAAAGACGGTTTAGCCCGGAAGAAGGTAACAAGACCCACGCGAGAACAAGAAGGCTTAAAAGCTGAAGGCAACAGCCCTTCCCAGCTCTTCTTCAGCTGGTGCTCCGAGGGGAAACACACACTTGTGTCCTCCACGCTCGCAGGCCCCATGGCATGATTCCACCCATTTCTCTCTGCAAGCAAGTAACTCTTCGGGGAGGTGGTGGGAGGGAGTCTTTTCACTTCTTTTTGTGTTTTTCAGAGAGCCTGGAGGGCCGGGGAGTGCTTGCAGCAGAGAGGGAAGGGAGAGAGATGGCTTTTCCTACCCTTCCCCCCTGTTTTTTCAGCTAGCCATCTAGGTGAGAGAGCAATTCCCTTTCTGTTTCTTTTGGGTTTTTTCCCTTTTGTGCTTTTTTTCTCCTGCGTGTCATGTGTTTCTCTATGTAATTTTGAGGTCCCTTTGGATTATCCCTTCTTCCCTATTTTAAACCCCCTGTAATAAACTGTTCACCTGCTGCCAACTCTGTTCAGTTTTCTGTCACCTTTATTGAACCTGCCCCTAGGCAAGAGTGGTTTAAACCACCAAACTGGGAAAAGCTGAAGTGAAATGCAAACCTTTGGAGAAAGTTTTGGGAAGACTTAAGAGGCTGTACTTCAGCTGAGCAGCATGGCTCTTGATATTCTTTGTAAGTTTAATTTTATGCTTTAATGAACATATGAATAACATTTTTAAAGCCATGTATGCACTACAATCTCCTATTCCTCACAGAGTAAAAAGTCAACTGTACTTCACAGGAGCTAAATAGGTAAATTAAAAAAAAGAAAACCTTTAAACAGATATTTATTCTTTTGGGAAAAAAAATTAAGTTGCAACCTCCCAACCTCTACATCTAAGCACCCACATTGTATTTTCCATGGCTTTTGGACATGTAATCAGGGTAGTTTTTACTCCATAACACAAACCATACTAAAACTTTCATTGGAACTGCTACTTAAGTCAATGTGCTATTTAACTGCCAAATCATCATCCTACATATTAAACTGCATCTTGAGAAAAGAGTCATTTAACTGTCATTGAAAATATAATACATCAGAACCAGCAGCCTAAGTCAAACAGATAAAACTGAAATTAGCAAGAGATTAAAACTTCCTTGAAATATGCTGTTGTATGAGCAATAGATGGAAGAATCATAGGAAGATAAGTAAGCAAATCACTGTCTTAAATTTCTGCAGTAGCAAATGCTAATTGCACCAATCACATAGTTTTGTTAGATGTAGATAGATAGACATGTATCTACATAGATAGATGCATATATATGTATACAGACAAACACACTTTTTTTAATAATGGCTTGAAACACTTTTTCATAAATTATATATTAATAACCAATATAAATTATATGGTTAGATTATATTTTGAATAATATATCACTAGTATTTAATTTATTAAACAGTTAAAAGGTCTTGGAGGAGTCAAACTCTTGTATCCTAGCATATCATACTTTGTCTTCAATTTCTTAAAGATTAAGTTGTCATTTTAAGTTTTATAATGTCATCAATGGGATCTCACACTGATAGACTTCAAACAAGAAACTGACAGTTACCTGAATAGAGAACATCTGATTGGTTCTGATCATTTTCCTAGCATTTAGATTTGTTTGTTTCTACAGAAGTAACTGCAGAAAGATGCCTGGGAGAAGTGTTTTCACAAAAGCCTTACACTATCTCATTGCCCTTTTCCGCTCTTCAGACACAGAGATGCACATATCACATACTTCATATTGCTTGATGAAATAGTTTGAAGATATAAACAAACAGCCTTCTGGAACTAACTTTTCTGATTGAATATTGTATAGGCGTCTCTTAAATGCAGGAAGTACCACGATAAAAACATTTTTTCAATTACTTTATGACAGGAAAACACAAGATAGGATGAAAAACACCATGACTGAGAATAAGTAGGAAGAGTTTTCTTCCAGATTCATGACTTTATTTAATTTTTGGTAGGTAATTATTAAGATACGTGTGAGTTTAAAAAAAAAGTATTCCCTTTCTCTTCAAAACCCATGAAGGCAGATGTATTTTGTAGCTGCAGTTCTGCAAAGGAGAATCCCCTCGCAACGGACAATCAGTTCTTCCCTACACAGAAGAAGCAGAGTACTGTCCCATGTGTACTTCTTTCAGCCTGGATGGGTGTTCCTGTTGTCGCTGCTGCTGCCCCTCCCAATTGGTAGGCTGACATTGGCAGTAATAGATACCCCTTCTCAGTATTTCATCATGTATCAATACTTCCCCAAGTTCCTTTAATTTTCCATGTCAGTAAATTTCAGCAAATGCATCAGAGAACACATCTTCATTGCCCCTACCCCCTGCACACTGCAATGTGATGTCTAAACAGAGGACTGTCGAGAGACTGAAAGACATATGTAATTTTTAAATTAAAACAAAGTATTTTAATAGCAATAATGTGTAGCTGGTGATTTTAAACAAATATGAAGACTGAGCAAGGTATTGACAGTGAACTTATAAAGCTGAAAACAAGTTTACTTAGGAAATAAACCCAATTTCATATGATTTGCCTGCACTGGTTTCATTTAGAGTCCACGATAGAAAACTGAAATATTCCCCTATAAAATTATTTTCTAATCTTCATGTGCAATCTGCATGTTAAACTAAGAAATTTGATTACTCCGGTTTATTTAGATGCACATGTATCTAGCTAGGATGATAGAAGCAGTCCTTCATAGTGTTACAGTATTTAACTCAGCATATGACCTTCCAAAGAAATTGTGCACATGTTCTGTCACATTCTTTTGGTTAAAATTTGCTACTTAATTTTAGTATGCTTCTATTTTTATAAGAACATGTTAATTTTTTTTTGTGGGAGCAGCTGAAAAAATAAAAGGCTGATTAGTTATCACTAAGTATTGATCTAGACAAAATACTTCCTATCTAAGAAAGAAGTGGAATTTTTCGATTAGCTGATTTTGTAGCTGGTTTGGGTTGTTTTTTCAGATGAAGCACTAGGCTTCATAGAAGCAGAAGAAGGTAGACTTACTGCCACTGTCAGAAAGGTCAGGAAGCATGTTTTCAAAACAGAAATGTAATCATATCCTTAACTTTAAATTAAGGTTGAGACAAAAATTATCTCATGGTTTGATTTTCAGGGATTCAAATTTTGATTGATGGCTGAGTCTACATAAATTTCTATGAGTATCATGCTGAGATTGGGAGAGTGCACTCTTATTCTTGAGCTAACACTGTTGTATCGTAGTAGAAATCACTGAGCAGCTGTGATAGTCTGAGCAGCTCTTACTGTATAAAAGCCCACTTTCACCAGGAGGTTTTCACAGAATGCATGAATTTTTCAAAACAGACAAAAAAAGAGAGATTGTTATAATCTTTATGCAGAAAAGCGGAAAAGCAGACTACAGGATTGCTTTCAGCAGGGACATCTGATATAGATTACTGTATTTGCTGCTTTGACTTCTTTCCAAAGAAAGGAAAACTATTATATATAATTTTTACAGTTCTAAAGGATGCTATTCAACATTACACCTCATCTATATCTACATACCCTAACAGATCAAGAAACACCTTCTTTTGTGCACCCTTGAATTGATATGAGCTGCAAGGAAATCCACAATCATAGCTTCAGGGACATACCATTAGGGCCCTCAGTGGGGATGCTGTGAGACAGCTAGTCCTGTTCTAAATTACAGCATTGAGTTGGGGTTAGAAAGGGAAGTCAGGGCCCTGCTGAGACACAGGGCTAGGATAGAGCAAGTTCTGTAAACATTAGACATCAACATCTGATAAGGGGGACAGAGACAGTGAAAACCAGACATCACAACAGCCTGGAACAACATCTCAAGGTCTCCTCGAAGAGGAGGGTGAGCCTGTCTGCGATGGGACGATGGCAACGAAAGCCCAGCCCTCGAAGGGACAGGGTGGAGAAGAGGGTGGGCTCGGAGCAAGAGGGGCCAATCCGAGCTGTGTGACGGCTGTCACTCGGGGGGGGGATATAAGCCCGGGACAGTCATGTGATCGGGGAGCGGGCATTTGGAATAGAGCTGTAACCCCGCTCCCTGCGCAGAATAAACACACTTTCTCATAACGAGGCCTAGGTTGTGAGTTCGGTTTCCACAAGTCAGCATCAAGTTTAACTGTTTGCTTTAACATTATCTGTCCCTTTAAGATTTCTATATATTTTTGGTGTTCCACTCACTGTCTCTAACAAAAATTTTGGGCAATCTGGTAAGTTGGGGCTTTTTTTTTGCCATGAAGATCTGTGTGCTTTCTCAGCCAGCTGGTTCTCTCTCTGGAGTTGTAAAGATAATCATTTGTGATTGCAACAACATGAAGATATCCACTTTGGAAGTGCCACTCGGCAAACCTTATAGGTACAAAATAGTATTTAATTAGCCTGCATTTTACGTACAGTTTTCATTATTCCGAATGCCAAAAGGGCTCAGTTATGGACAATTATTTTAATGTTGTAACAATGGATTCATAAGGGGGCTATTGAGGAAACAGTATTGGAGTAATGTCAGCTATTATGAAATGAATAACATTATTACAGTCACTCTGAGCTTCTGTTCATCAGCTAAAGTTATTATATTTGTCAACATTATAATGCTGCACTAGTGCTATACTAACTCTGTCTTGCCCATTGGAATTATGTCTGTACAGCACAAGCTAACCAAGGCAAGCTGCAGGACCCATTATTCACAAAATGGACATTTTACAGTCAGCTTCAATATGACAATAATTTTATGAGATGTCTTTTTCAAGGTCACATAAGAAATGCATGTTTATGCTAAGAACAGAATCCAGATGTCTGCTGAATATAATCAGCAGAAACATTCCTGTAGGCACTGCTCTGATCAGCATTAGGTAAGGGCTTACAATCCCTCACTCACATTTTCAGAACAATCTTTCCCTTCCTCTCCAATGACCTCATGAGTTCTTTATGGCACTAGCCAAGTGATTCGTGCTTCCAAAACCTATCAAAATCTGTCACTTGCGTGTCATCAGATAAGGGAGACAATGAACAGCACTGTACATCTGATTCAACTTGGCCAGCTCTGGGAGCAGGGCTGGCATTCACCACAAAGCTCTGATGAAGCAGAGCATGTTCTCTGTTTGCAGTGTTCACTGTCTGTATATCAATGCCAGACTCCAAAACACACTTATCTGCAAACAAACAGAATGCACGGATATTAAACATGAAAAGTAGTCACTAGAAATCACTAGAGTATTTGTAACAACTTTCAAGTATTTACCATTACCATTAGAGTTAATATCAGTTCTGTGGCTAAAAATCCAGTCACTAATTCTTCTAAAACTAAACCAGTCTCCCAGTTTTAGTTCTATTTTAATAAAATCCAAATGAAGGGATTTTAGATGGAAGCCATTTGCAGTGTCAATGACATGCTGCTGTTGGTTATCCCAGCATGTACAGTATCAACAAATGAGCAGCAATGCTAAATGCATGGACAAAATCCAAAAACCTTTTTACTGTGCTTAACCATAGAGGAATTCCAGCCTTCTTGCTTGTACAACACATACTGAACTAAAAGGTTGCAAAAATAGCTTGTTATATGGAAGCCTTGTGCTCCCAGAAGATAAAAATATTCACTATTAGGACCTCTAGGCAATGTGGCATTTTATATGTAAATGTGCTTGGGTTTACATGTGTATTAAGTCAAATTGATGAATTTATCACCTTAGAATGAACTGGAATGATAGAACATTCCCCTTATTTTGACAGGATTTGCAATGAAGTGCTTCTATAGAAAGCTAATTGAAATGCACTTACGCTGCTGAAAAGCAGTGATAAATTTATGAAATGCACACAATTATTTTTAGCTGTCAAAATACTTAAAATCATAAGCTGTATATAGATAATTAACAAGCTAGTATGATTGAAGACACACGATTTAATTTAAAAGATGAGTGTAAAAGAATGTGTACGTGAAATACAAAAACAGATGATGTTGCAAAAATAAAGATATAACAATTAAAGTACACCTCTTGAGCAATGTCTGAAAGCATATATCTAATTCCAAGCATGTGACTATCCTTGCAAGTTCACCATACTTCTAACTTACAAAGATTTTTAGCAAGACCTTTAAAGGCCTAGGTTGAGGTGCTGGAAGAATTATGTAGATAAAAATCTCTCTGAACTATTAGCAAAGTTTCAATCACAGCTTTCTCTGTATTGTATTGTAAGTAAGAGGGGAAAAAGAAAGACAGAAGAAACGAGCAAAAAGAAGTTTCATATATATTGAATTTTTCCCCTGACATAAAGTCCACGTAAAATCATAGAGCATAAATAGTTTATTTGACATGAAAAAGCCCTACCTTTTTTTGCTTGCAGAACATATTTACTGCTACCTCTCTAGTATTTTATAACAGCAAATCTTTACAATCAAGGGGAATGTACTGAAGTGTGACAAGTAATTTCAGTTGCCTAGTTTAGCAAAAACTTAGCAGTGTCATATTCTGAAGTTATTTCACAGAAGGAAAAAAAAAACCCCATAAATAATGATACGTTCTTTCACTTCCACAGCAGCATTTTTTCTTCGTCCTTTAGTTTTGTTTTTCATGACATTTGATTCTACCTCTTTATAAAGGGAAAGGAAAAAGAGAAAAACAGAATTCACCTCATTGGACGACTTGCTGTATTCCCTGACAACAGAAAAGTAAATGGGAAGAGTATGTGATAAGGTATTCCACTGAAATGTCTCATATGCTCAGAATTATCAGAGAGTCCAAAGAAATAGTTTAAGCAGAGAGAAGGAAGCTTTTGGGGAGACTTGGAAAGGCCTGAAGCAAATATTTGAAAGTGTTATAATACTAGGTGGAGAAATTACTTACACTCCCCACATATAATTTGCATAAAAAGTTCACAAATGTACTTACATACTATGTAAACTAAAGAATTCAGTGTTGTAAATGTTCATAATATTTCTGTGTTTATTTTTTCATTCTGTATTATTTGAAATCCATGTTCACATAAATTGTATTTGGGTGATTTTTTTACTGAACAGCATGAAGTCACTACAGACAACCTTAATCATCCAGTTGATCTCTCAGTATGTATAAAAGTGCCAAATACACAGGTCAATATTTGAGAAAAGTGCCTGATGAAATGGAGTTCAGTATTTCTGAATATTTGTTTCACATCTTTTTTGTGTTGGAATTGTATGAGTCCACTGAAGTGAAAAATTCTAATGACAAGGTTTCAGAAAACATTTCTTCAGCAGAGATGATTTTTTACAAAAGAATAGTATATAAAAAAAGAAAGAAAAAATTATAAGGAGCTAATAAGAGGGAGAAAATTCTGCACTTGTAATTCCAAATTGTTTTTCATGCCAAGAGCAGCAGTTATTCCCTAAACTCAAAAGACTAATTAATCCCTATTGTCCTGCTTAATAATTCAGCTTCTTATGTACTACATGAACAATTTTCTACTTCTCAGGTTTAGTAGCATGACTATGTTTTAGATTTGCCTCATCATATAGAAAATATTTAATTTCTGTCTCTTGGTAGGAAAATTTGTCCCTAGTTACAACAGAAGAGAGAGACTGTCAAACTTTTCCTGAATATCAATTGAAATGTAAATTTTCAACATTTTCAGGAGGAGCACATTTCTTTCTGTTTTATTTTTAATGTCATAGATATTTGCTACTAAGCTTACTATAAACATGGCCATGAAATTCTGAAGTACCTACAACATACCTTAATACAGCTGAAATTCACGTAATTCTAAAATGTTTAACTATTTGCGTTGCTACATGCTGCATTAAAAATGCCAGAGTCTCCATGCAACCTGTTTTGTAATCCAACATGATGAAAAAACGTGAGGATAAAGATCACTCAAGGACAGCACTGCGACACAGTTAGCATTCTTATTTACACATTTCCCCCAAAGAACTGAAGTGTCAAGAGAAGAAAGATGAAGAAGATATTTAGTGATGAAGGGATATTAGGTTTTGCCTTTCCTTCAATTTACTGAAAACACTCAGCAAGTTTAAAGTAAGTGATGGATAGTTACAATCCTTTCAAGACTTCTAGGGCTATTTTGCTGCCCAGTGATTATATGAAGGAAAACGCACACTTATATCAAATTTGTCTTCCAATTTCCATTGAAAAACACTCCTAAGTCTTGGGAACATTAAGGAAAATCAGTCAATTAGAGTATTGAAAATGCAAATCAAATATCATACAAGTGAGGCTTAACATAATATTCTTTTAATTTGATATTTTTTACTCTATTTAGCTGTATTAACATCAATGGAATTATCTCCAATATTCACTATTAAATTACTTAGAAAGCAATGAAGTTATCGATACCACTACACCGGCATGTTGCCACCACATGCAGAGTATATTAAAAACACCCACAAAAACAAAACAAACAAACAACAAAACCAACTAAACAAAAAGTACTAACTTCCTGAAAACAAAATATCAATTTATAAAGTTTAAATATTTAGCATCTTTAATTAACTTAATAATAAATTGTCCTGTAGAGTAATCTGTAAAATACATTCAGTGTTTTTCTTCAAGAATTCAAAAATATTCAAAATGTTCAGCAAATCCTAATAATTATCAATCCAAAATTACTAAAGTCATGTACAAGGACATATATCTGGAGCATGTACCAGATGGTGAAGCAGTGATTCAGAAAGGGTTAGGAAGTCATTCTGAATAATCATCTCTACGTGACTTTTATGTGGAGTGTTCCAGTAAAAAGGCCTGCCTGGTGTATTTCTTGGTTAAATAAAAGGGAAAACATCCATTAGAAATAGGAAAGCTATCCTGCCTTTACAGGTAATGTTGAGAGCATTGCTATAAAAATACTCAGGTTTGATGATTGCATTTCACAAAAAATATCTGTACCCTGGAAAGATCTCAGAGGGATCACGAAAAGCAATGAACAGAGAGAAAAAATAAGCACTTACACATTTCAAGTTATTCCACTTATCAAATTGGAGTTTGAAAAGTTAAACCTCTGGAATTTACTGTGTGGATACATACAAAAGTACTTAATAAAGCAATTATTTCTAAATTTACAAAGATAATATGAAATGCAGTACTTGGCTGTTATACTCAGTTTAGTGCAGTCTAGAAAAAAATGTATCAACAAAAGCAGTAAAAAACATGAACTGCTGTGGAATACATATCTTCTTACCACAACACTTCATAACATAGTGGCATACTTTACACTTATGCTGTTTCCCAGATTCAGGAAAAAAAATAAAAAGATGACCAATGTTACTGTTATTACTGAATGGAATAGGACTATATGTTCTGTGCTAATCTTTTCAAGGTATAAATTCTAGAGAATTTTACCCAGAGAAAGCTCATCCACAATTTTCTTTTGGATGACCAGGTAAAAGGGGGAATTGCTTTCATTACTCTCAGCGTAGAGAAAGGACTACACTAGCTTCTCCTGAATTTAGTGTGTTTGGACACTATTTTCCCTAAAGTTGTCAAGAACCACTTTGTTTTTACCTATGGAAAAAAGGTAACTGAATGTTTTCTTTCTTATTTTTTATTTTCTACTCTGACTTTTCTCAAACTTTTGTGCATAGACTGAGAATACAATATTGAGCAGAACAAGCTTTGATGAAAAATATAAAATCATTTAAATCTTTCTTACTTTTCTTATAGCAGTATCAACAGGTTCATAGGATTCTCAGAAGATATATTCCCTCCTTATGCATAATTCTTCACTTTGTAGCTTATGATAAGGATTGCCAGAATAAGATTACTTGAATTTATTTAAAAACATTAATTTCCTACGACTTCAATTAGCTTATATTATTGTCAGGACTTAGATTTTGTTCTTTTCTAACTGTAGTCACAGAGTTTACTATCCTGAAAATTTACAAGTTCTTGTATACCTACAGCCTTTAGGAGGACTTAATGCCCTTTGATTTCACAGTTCAGACGACTAGAAAAACTGACCTCATTTGGCCTTAAATGTTTGAAAATTAATCGTAGTTTCTCTTTTATATATGCAAACATTATTAGGAGAGATTAAAATGAGCAAAACCATGTCAGTTCCAACCGTGTAGTTCTTAAAGATGTCAACGAGTTTCAAAGAACTTAAAGGGAAGTTTAAGGCTGTACAATTTCTTTGTATTCCACACAAGACATGATGACCTACAAATACTTTTCCACTTTTCCTTTGCCGGTTCTCAAAGTGTTGCTATGCCAGGAAAGAGGGGCAAAACAGCAAGCAAGTAGACATGCCTTTTTCTGCAGATTTCTTCTAACCAATTAAATTAACCTTTGAAAATTGAAGTTTACTAAAAGGTTTGGCTTTTGACACCTCCTAAAGAGCAGAAGATCAGAAAGGCTGCTTCTCATTGTTCGCAAATGTACAGAAGAATTGGGATTCAATGAGTCTTTCTTGCCCGAAACTGACCTGTGTACTTATGGAAAGACTAGGAGTGAATCTTCAATTTTTTAATTTCCAGTTCATAAATTCATTACAGTTGTACCATACTTAAATCTTATATTACCAGAAATGCTTTAGGCAATTAACCTACCTATTATAGCATATGTAAATAATCCCAAGTCAGATTTAAAATTGTCGCCTATTTCTGACTTGAAAGAGATTATATCAGATCTTTTCATTAGACAGAAGATGTCTTATGCTAAGCAGAATCCCGTGTGAAGTGTTGGCATCCAGATATAATAATCTACTAATTATTTTGCCATTAAGATGTAACTTTTAATTGTTCTGTCTGACCTTTAGTCGTAAAGCTATACATGATATTTTAAAATGCTAATATAATGCCATGTTATTTTTTTTAAACATGCCAGTTTAGTTAGCTTTCTTTTAGCTTCAGCAAACAACCTCTTGGACATTTGCAAATACTAATTTTAAAAAGTCTAAGTTGTATTCTTTCTTATAAATGTATGCACATATATATTTATATAAATGTATTTGAACATACGAGAAACATTTTGAAGAACCATATTAGTATTACTTTCATAATTCTAGCTCATAAATAATTGACTTCCTATATCTTCCTAGTAACTTCGAAAAGGGAATTTGAAGCTTCCCAGAATATTTCATACTTCATACTTTCCCAGAATATTTCAGACTTCATTATTAAGAATTTTTATTTTTATATAAATATTTTATTTTTATGAACCACTTTCCATTTACAAATTATCACAAATATATATATATGAAAATAATTAATTAATATTGAGTCCTATTTTTAAGATAGTTAATTTTTAATATTGACAAAAGTAATATTTAATCTTAAAGTTCTTCAGGTAGAAATGATGTACAAGTTTAATTTATTTCATCATTGAAAGATTAAACTAGATAAGCTAAAATACATTTCCTGCAAGCTGAAATGTCATTATAGGTATAAAACTGAGACCTTTATTTAATTACATAGTCTATATCTGTCCAATCATTTAATATTGTATGTTAATACAAAAATGATTGCAATGTCAAGCCTTATAGTCCTTTACACTTGAAGTACAATTACCTTTAACAAAAAGCATCTGCTCTCTTCTCCACTGTTACTCTCATACACTCAAAAAAAAGCACAGGCTGAAGCTGTGAGACCTTCTATCTCCAGCAGGTGATGGGGAAGTCACCTTCACTGCAAGAAGCACTCTGCTGGTGGATCATGTGTTTGTGTGTAGGGATGCTCTTCCACTATGTTTCACTTAACAACATCTTCAAACATTTTCCAGAAATCTGATACCAACACTGTTTTTAACTCAAGTTATCCAGAGATTACTTATCCTTACTGAACATCGGGTTTTGTAAGATAATCACGACATGATGGCACAAAGCTAAACTGAAACTAATAATAAAGCAGAGGTTAGTCATCTGAGCTTTAGATGACTTACGTTGCTTTGATAGCACAAGTCTTATAGCAACACCACACATACCTGGGCTAGTATATATGCTTGGGAAAAAAGTGCCTTTGCTCTAAAAACACATTTTTGTGTTGCCCTATGTTCATGAAATTATTAAAACTCATCATGGGTGAAAAGCATTAGTTCTTGGAAGAGGAATTTCACTCATGATGGACTACATCAGTAAACTGTTCAGGGGAATCAATAATATCAACTGACATGATAATCAGTTCTGTAGGGCTGAATTCACAAACCAAAGATTCTTTACTCAGGGGTAAATTTACAAATACTTTGAAGATTAAAATATTCAACCTCAGGGTATAGCAACTAAATGTATCACTAGAACAGGAACAACAATGTGACCCCCTCTGCAAGGAAATCAATGTCACTAGTAAGGTAACAATGGCATCTGAATTAAATTTGAAGCTGCATCATCAATAATAAGCCTACAGTGTATATCTATTATTTCAAATATCAGGTTCAAAGTTCTCTTAGTATTTATTAGATAGGAAGAAATTATTACAAGATCCAAAGAATAGGTTTTACAAAATATTCGATGACATTGATTATTGTGATCATTTCTGTTCTAGGTTGCGCTGTCCTAGTTTGATGACGAAATTTATTTTATAAATTGGAGATACAAGTTATATCAAAGAAACAAGAATTTTTATTTCTAAAATATGATATGTATGTATATTATATGAAGTAGAAAAAATTGAATTAAAAATTAAAATACCAAGGGAAAACCCATAGAGAAAACCCAACAATCACTTCCCAAACCAAAACCCAAAAAAACCCCCTCCCACACCAATCCCACTCACACCAAGCGAAAAAAAAAAAAAAAAAAAGAAAAAAACCCTCGCATTCCATTTAAGTGTCCTAAAGTGCAGTTAGTTGAAGTAAAGAGCAGGGAACGCTAGCAGATGTGGGAGGTAACGATGATGAATGGGGGAGTGTGCCTGTTGTCCGCTGCTGGCTGGTCTATGGAAAACGCCACAGGAGCGGAGTGACAGCCACTGGAGATGGGAAGGCATCCAGGAGCTCACCAAACGAACCACCAAACTCGCAGCAGGGAGGCAGCAGGTCCGAAGGAGGCTGTGGCTGAAGGACCTGGCAAAACACATGGTGGATTAAAGACGGCAGACGCTAGACCTCTTGGCAGTGCATGAGCACCTTTTCCCATGAGCTCGATGCAAAAGAGAATGAAGCTGAGATCTCCTCTGCTTATATAGGGTTCTCAGGTCCTCCCAGAATTCTCTGTCTTAATGCCTGTGCACTCCCTTCCAGCACGCCCAAAAAAGGAGGCACTAGCGCTTTGCCAACCTCCCATCGGTCTCTCTGGTGCCCATCCCGCCCCAGTTCTGCCCCGGCTCTGCCCTGGCTCCATCTCCAGAGCCCCTCCAGCTGAAGCTGCGTGCCAAAGAAACATGGTGCTGCAGAGTGTGCTCACCACAGCCACTGCATCCGTGGAGGGACTGGTGGCCACTGCCATCCCGTTGCAGGGCCCAAACCCCATTGCCCTGTCCACGGCTGCCCGCCCGCAAAAAGCACTGTGGGCTCAGCTCGGCCCTGCAGCACACACCGGGCAGCACTGGCCCCTGATCCTGCCGTACTGAGCCTCCACTGTTGAGCCCTGCCACTCGGACTACCTGGAGAGCTGCAGGCACGAGAAAGGGAGCGGTGCGTGCAGCCCCAGCCAGCACTGCCCGTGGGGTCCTGGCTGGAGCCCGACCCTCATGCAAGGAGGACACAGGGAGCCACCCGCCCAGCGCCAGGAAACAACCTCCGCAGCTTGCTGCTGCTGCCCAGGGCAGTCGCCACTGTCCTTGTGGCCGCTGCAGCTACAGCGGCAAGCCTGCCATGGAGCCCGTTCCTCCCAGCCGCCATCTGTCCCCGCAGCTGCCCCCCCGTACTGCCAGCGGCGCCCACACGGAGCCACGGCTACCGCAGAGCCAGCCTCCCCCTGCCACGCCAGGAAGACAACCTCTCAGTCAGTGCATCAATGCCTTTTGCTGAGTTTTTTACATTTTTATGTCATGAAAAATGTGAAATTCTAGTGTGTTTATATTTTATTTAGGATTAATACAATAACATATATTTTACAACCACCACTCATGATTGCATAGCACAACCTTTTGTGAAAGACATACCTTATTGTGAAAACTATTTTCTGCTTCCAGAACTATTTTTCAATTCTCCAGCAGCAAATAACTCACTGGAAGAAATACATATTTGCAATCATTAGGGGATTTATGGTGGGGGAGGGAGGGGCAGGGCAGTGTTACTTTTTACTTTGTAAATAAATCAAAATAATTAAGTTATAGGTAAAGAGACTTGCAGGATATACCTGTATTAGTACTTTAACTTTGATAAGGAGCAATTTGAAACAGATCCCGCGTATTCTCCTTTACCACATGGTGGAACCATCTCAGGGCTCAGATTTTTAGCAGTGCAATTTAACAAGAAGGTGTGCTGCATATTTTCCAGTTAATATGCTCTAATTGCTAATGGATTCTCACTCTATGGGATCAGCTATTACTGGGTCAAGATAACCCCCCCAGAATATCTGCAGAGTGTATTTGGTGCACTTGGCACAAATAGTCCTGTGTCACAAACTTGTTCTTCCTGTGCTAGGACAGTTGCTATTGAGAGCCAAGCTTGAGGCATCCATGAATTGAACATGAGAGAAGGGCTTAGTGGCTACACATATTCTACACTCCATTCAATGATCCAGTCACCTCCCACCGAGAGCTTGGAACTTTTTTGAATACAAGATTTCTGTTTTTCTGTCCCACTGAATCTCTACTCTGACAAGTTTATCATCCCATGTAAACAAACAATAATATTATCAGAACTGAGGAATCACACTGCATTTCATATTTTGAAATTCAGTAATAATATTCTCTCTAAAAAAAAATAGGTATAGAACTAAAGGTAATATAACATCTCTGAGGCTCTCTCTGAATCGATGGATCAAATTCTGACCATATTGCTTTTTGTAACTCAAGTTCATTAATTCTTGCCACTTCAGCTGAAGAAAAAGGTTTCCAAGGAGAGACCTGATATCCAAAAATTGAAAATATGTTGTTCAATAGCAGTAATGACTCCCAGGTGTCACTAGCCTCCCTCTGCTCCTTGAGATGGTCTTTATGGTACAAGCCCTTCTTATTTCTTTCTTTTCTCTTTCATGAGTACAAGTCATTACAAAGCCTCATCATTCTATGGGAATCACTGTAATATTTATTTTCAGAAGAGTTTTGACATTTTTTGTGACAGCTGAATTATGTTATGAAAAGCAGAGTTAAGAAAGGAGACTGAATGTCTTTGATTCAATTTGCAAACTATTATGACTTGGACAGATATTTAGAATTATAATTTAAAATGCTTAAAACTGCAGAGAGTACTAAAAAAGGCCAAAGAATGAGTAGGGAAAAAATGTTCTCTGAAACAAAATACCAGATACTCTGGAAACAAGAAACATCCAGTAAACTAGTCTATGCAAAAAGCAAATACCACTTGAATTGAAAATTTAGTATACAATCATCCACAGGTATGGCTTTGCTTAGGTCTTACTTTGACCATAGGAACTAGCAGTATCAGAAATTGTGCTTTTTTCTCAGAAAGAAATTACATGCCTTTGAAGATCTTTACAGAGAACACTGCCCTTTGCAAAGACTGGAACATTGCTTAAACTCTCTAAGGAGGAATTACGTATGTTTGAAGCAGTAGAAAGCTGTTTTCAGAACGTCTCAAGCTGATCTTAGAAGTAATATAATAATTCATACAAATTTGTATGTGCATCTGGAATGTTTATCTGATACCTACCATAAATGCTATGAAGCCCAAAGATGGAAAGTTCAAAATAAAGTTTCTCTCTTCCCCCACAGAAAGCATTTGAACAGCACTTTGCATTATCCAGTATTACATCAGCTTGTTTTCGTTTTCACAGTGTTTAGAGTAAAAAAAAAATAGGTCACACACATTCATTCATATACTACCTACTATGAAAAATGTGAATACAATTGATTGAACTATGTTTGACTTTTATGCTGAACCCAAATGAGTACAGAATAGTAATGCAATCATGAAGGCACTGCAACTACAGCCATTTGTTGGTTTTGAAGATCTGTTTTGTCCTGCTGGAAGGACAGTAATAGGATTTTACAAATTCTGCTCACTTATGTTTTTCTCACACAGTTCTTTTGTGCCTAACACTTAAAGCTTTGATTTGAAATTTTATTTAATTCTAAAATCATACATCCTTTAGGTTTATCTTTCATTGAACTAATCAAAAAACTGAAGTTGCACACTTAGTCATTAATTGTCAAAGTGAAATATAATTAACATTATCATTTTCATCCTGTGAATAAGACCTTCTAGCCTTACAAGTCTCTTGACTTTTACCCTGTAGGCTATAGGATACTTATATTATTATACCATCACTCTCTAAGAAATTGAAAACGATTTTCTATTCCCAAAAATCTTACTAAGATATTACAAAATATCTCCATTTTTAATTAAAACTCAAAATCTTCTGTGGATTTTCAAGTTAAGAAAAAAGTACATGCTAGACTTAGCTCTAGGGTAACCAGGAAGGGAATGAAAGGGAAGTGGGAAATAATGAGCAATGTGAATAAATCAAGCTGCAGTTTTTGGTTTTCCAGAGTTCGCTTTGAATATTCCAGGGAACTAAGTGTTGTCACTTGTTTTTTCTATCTTTGGTCTTGGAGACATTTCCCAATGAAAAATGCTGTGCTTTATTGTATGGCATTGAGAAAATTTGAATAAAACCCAAAACATTTTTCATTCAATATATGCTTAATCATACAGTTTCAAATATTTTATTATTTAATTTTTTTGCCTTTCATAGTTTAAAAAAAAAGAGACTTCTTGTAGTCATAATAGAAGTTTT
This sequence comes from Serilophus lunatus, assembly GCA_013399895.1. Lineage (NCBI taxonomy): Eukaryota > Metazoa > Chordata > Aves > Passeriformes > Eurylaimidae > Serilophus > Serilophus lunatus. The sequence continues at coordinate 124,016 of VXBA01005758.1, read as the reverse complement.
AAAATCTTAATTCTTTTAATGCAGAATAATTTGAAGTGTTGTCACAGATGAACTCTTTGTGTTCTTCAGTTTATCTTTAATAACATCCTAGCATGGACTAGTCCACTTATACATAATTTTGTTCAACAGAATTTCTATTTATTATTTCTTGTTGTTTGAAATATTTTTACTAAGGAAAAATCAGAAATAATTTTTTCCTTTTTACTTATGTTGATTTTCTTCTCCTCAGAAAGTCACACTTTTTCCTTACTTTGATGATTCCCTATAATTTACATATTTACAAGTGAAAAAAAAAAAAAAGTGACATGAGAGCCATGAGGGAAAGCTTAGTGAAAAAAAAAGTGCAGTGGTAGTCAATGCAAATAGTATGATAGCAAGAATAAAGAGTTGTTTCAGGATAAGAACAACAAAATTACCATGCCATTTTATAAATAGATTGTAAACTTTAATGCACAGCAGCGTTTTAAGCCTGGCCCTAGTGAAAACATTGCAAACATGTCTTCTGATTCCAACAGGGGAAGGATTCCATTCAGAAAGGAGTCTGAGCAGGGTGTCAGCCTGGGGAGAGCCTTTCCTCGTTGCGCTCTCAATGGTGCATCAGTGTCAGGCTAGAATGCAGGTCAGACCTGAGGAAGGCAGATGAAAATATATAGAGAGGTAGCTGGTATTTTCAACAGCATTCAGCTACCTTTTAGCATTCTTAATATCCAATAAAGTTATGTTAAAAAAAAAAAAGTGGTAGCATATGCTCAAACAGAATGGTTTTTCTCTGTTTGACCTATATGCATGTCTTGTCTAATACAGAGTTCCTTTGTTTCAAATTTGCTCATTGTAACACTGGTTATAGTTCTGTATCCAAATTTAGAGAGCAGGTTTATGATCGTCTAGAATCCATGTAGTTTGACTTTATGGTTTGGTGGGAAGCTAAGGAAATCAAAATAAAAGCAATGACCTTTCTGCTTCCTGTATTTCAGTATGATGAACATTTTGAAGCATATGTTATGAACAGATGCAAAAAAAGTAGCTTAAATAAATCGTGCTGACATCGATGTAGTATAATCATCTGAAACTGTCACATTAATGGGTCCAGCTTATCCTGCAAGAGCAGAATGTGATAAAAATCAACAGAACAAGCAAATGCTTACTGGAAGAGTAATTCAGTATATGGAAATGACTGTTTGAATACTTCACTTAGACATTATATCAGTTAGTATTGGAACTAAAAAAGTAAAACACTAAAGCTTGACTAAGAGTGATACCGTAATTCCTTCAAAATAATATCTGTTCCTTAGAGGCTACAGTCTGTAATCAATCTGTAATCAATACTAGCACAGACTGACTGGCAGAATAAATTAACCACCAAAATCCACAAACCTCCCCAAAATTATATACATATGCTCATCAAAAAATGCTTGTAGAAATTAATGGACTTGCAACTGATTGCTGTCAGTATCATATTTTGTTTCTGAACAATCTTTCTTATGATTTTTTCAACTTGGATTACATAATGTGAAATTAAACAAGTTTGAGCTTACTTTATTAAAGTTAATGTAAAGTGGATCAACACAATTGTGAGGAGAGGAACCAAAATAAATGATGCAGTCCTGGTCTATATTTCTGCCTTGCATCCAGAATTATCACCGGTATCTAGCTTTTAAATAGATTAAGGAACATTACTACTAAACATGACAATCAATGAAAAGAATAATTTACTGCTCATCAAACAATTCCAATTTTAGAAATTTAAAACGGAAAAAAGGAGGAAAAAAATCTTATTGGCTGTGTTACTAATTATTTCTATTTCTCATTAAAAGTTCAACATTTTATGCACTTCAACTATATGACTCACCATTCTTATCTTCAGTTACCGCCTACTGATTTGTACTTCCTTAAATTTAGAGATTGCAAAAGATGATTTTGCAAAGATAGTTGGATGTGTACATATTTGTATTTCTAATAATTAAGAAATAAATATATTCATACCTGCAGTGCATATTTTATCATCACGAACACAGTATATTTCTACTTCTTTTTTATGCTATAGAAAATGCATTATAAGATTCCTCATCCTTTCTCCACAGCTGACTAATAACTGTGAGTATTCAGAAGGAAAAACCATATCAAAACTGCTCATTTTGAACACAATTGTGAAATATTAATTTATACAGGAAAATATATTCCCATCTAAACAAAAACCAGTTAAACTAAAGAAAAGAACACATATATTAGAAATGTTGGTATGGTAATATGTGTCATGCCATTATCTTGTCAGAAACTTAAAGATAAAACTTGCAATGAAAGAAAAAAATTAATCAGAAAATTGCACCCTTTTCCAAAAAAAAAATGTCATGGAGTAGGAGTTCATAAATCCACATGCAGCTGATGTGTTATACTAAATTCAAATACAAATAGTTGCAAAGACTGCATCATCACATTATTCACTTCTACCTGTTTAAACACTATGATGGAAAAGTAATACCTTGCTACTATTTACAAAGGAGCAAATGAATGGGCAAAATGGTCCCATTTGTTGTGTAACTGACTGACCCTTGTTCTCCAAGAGAACAGTTTGCTGCTAATAGGAAAAATAAACAACAGATGGCCTGGAGGGAAGGGTTTTTTTTCTTTTAATGGGTTTTTACTTAACAGAAATCCCTAGTCTAAAGAAGGCTATTGTTAGCAGGGACTAGAGAACTACAATAGTTTTTAGCAGTTTAGATTAACACCAGCCTGACAGGATTGCTTGTGTATCTGGGGAAAAGTTACTTTTTAAAGGAAAATATTGAAGGTTAAATTCTTTGTTTTAGCAGAAATTTCACCCATTCTGTTCTGTACGTTTCGGTGTTTGATAAATAGAACATAAATTCAAGAGTTTTGAGCGTTCCATTCTGTTTTTTGTTTGAGTTTTGTTATGAGGGTTTTGTTGATATTTTTGAGGGATTGGGTTTGGGGGTTTGGGTTCTGGGATGGTTTGAGGGGGGCAGTTGGTGCTTTTTTGGGGGGAAGTTAGGGTTTTTTTGAGTTTTTGTTTGTTTGTTTGTTTTTTGTTTTGTTTTTTTTGCTTAGTTGAATGGTTTTGTTGGGATTTTTTTTTGTCTGAGCTCTAAGACAGAAGTGTGGTAATCATCTAGTACCAAAATGCACATAATCAGTGCAACCTTCCATTCCTTCCATTCCTTATCTGGATACTTTAATATGTTTCTTGCATATAAGTTGGGGCTTACATTTTTGAAAGAAAATCAATTTTCTTACAAGGGATAAAAGCAAGACATTAAGATGTGAGGCAGGTTGGCAGGCCTGAACATGAAACTGCAGTGAAATATTGCGAATATAACTTGTACAGCACAGCACCATATTTAAGACAGCTTTAAGATCCTTTTCTTTGTGTGGATGGGCCAAGAACTGATAAAAAAGAACCCTACAGAATATATTCTAGCACATAATTTCATATTTCAAACTAAACACTGAAGGTTTCTGATGCAGAGGATATAAAAATCAGGATGCAGTGACAGTGGATGAGTACTGTTATCCATCAAGGTGGTTTACATTTGATAAGAACAACAATTCATCAAAGGTAATAGCAAGCCTATTTGCTGAAGGAATCTATTTCTATTTCCTCTTCTTGTCTCTTCAGAATTTCATTGGCAGGAAAATTTTAAAATTCTGTCGTTGGGAAAGAGAAAAAGGTGAAAAAGTTAGAACAAATGAATGAGAACAGATCAAGTATATTGAAAGCATTCATAAAAGTTTTTAAGCAATATAACCTTCTAGGTCAATATGCACTGGGATAATGTGCACTATTGAAGCACACCTGTGTAGTATTTAACATAATTGTGTACACATAAAAAAGAGAAAATACAGGAAAGTTTTCTTGCTGTGTTGATTTTATTGAAGAAGTGATATTCTCTTTCATGAAAATCATAAATCATCATCATAATTTACAAATTCTCCTAGTTCTATAACCAGGCATGAAAACAGCATAATTTCAAATTTGTGAAGAGCTATTTTCATGCAAAAAGTTATGTCAACAATTATCACTATAACAAATAAAGCTTGTTGATTAATGCAGATCAACATGCAGTTAAGAAACTTATTAACATAACACCAAGCTGAAATGTGCACAGTGAGAAAAAAAAAAAGAATGTTTAGCTGAGAAAATAAATGATTCAGAGGCTCGTGGGATGTGCATTTGTTTTAATTATCTACCCCCATATGAAGTTGGGAAGACAAAATGAAAGGATTTTTATTTTGTTAACATAACAGTGATTAGAGGGAAGCAAGAACAGATAAAGGATTGACTTGTAGATTTTATTTTCCTAGTGTAATTCCAAACATGATTTAAAATTTAAAATTAAATTCAATATAAGAAAATTACCCATATAATATACATTTCATGTCACAAACAAGCCAGCCAACTAAATGCAAAATCTTCTGTTGCTAACCAATGCCGGGAGAAATGGCATGCAGACATGCAAGCAGATCAAAATGGAATGATACAATCTTTGGCCAGATGTGACCTAAAAGTTTGGAAAATGAAGACCTTTCTAGACTTTTGCCAATGGAAAGGCAGTGATGGTTCAGTCTAAATTTATCAGCTGACTTCATCTTTCAAAAGCATTTACACTGCTTGTGACTGAATAACTTTAACTCCTAGTTTCTACTAGAATGTATTCAGTAACACTTCCATTAAAGTGTTTGAAATAAATTTTAGAGGAATTTACAGAAATATACGGACACTAACTGATGTGAGCTAAGAGGGTTTTCAAAATAGCACCTGACCACACCATTCGATTGAACTGGAAACTTGATAGATAGGGAGCAGTATACTCCCCTAACAGTAGGGCATAAAATGGAATATAGTCAGAAATTAAATATTTAGCAGCAAGACCAAAGACTGAAATTTCATATGACAAGTGTTACCTAGCAGTGACTGTGTTTCTGTGCTTGGTTTAGATTCTAGAGCTCTTTCAGAAACAGAGTTTTAGCTCTGGAGAAGTTGAGCTAAGTTCCTGGCTGACTTCCTTTCTAATCCAAAGGCACACTGGGATATCTATTTAAACTCCATCCAGATCACTAAAAATAGCAATTCAGTAGGAGTTTTCAACTGTAAATTTTGAGTTATGTTGTTGTTGCCACTTATATAAAATTTACTCCAAACCTTGGCCACTCTAGGAAGCACAGTGTACTCAATCAGATTTCAAATAGGAACACTTTTATTAGGAACATTCATACAGCCTTCAGCTTAAAATGATTTTAAGAAATTTCATTACATTCAGTTTTTCTCTAGTAAAACTAAATTAGATTGTTAATATTTATTGCTATTTTCCCCTTACTTAAAATGACCTAAAAAGAACACATAAAGCATTAAATGGGGATCAGAGGCTTTCTAACAAATTATCTTACCGCTTATACTTTTTTTCTAAGTCTCCAAACCTCCTGAGTTAATGGGATTTGCTTTTGTGTATTTTTGTGTATCATTTGAGTCTATGCATCAGATGTAACTTGACAGTATCTAGGAAAGGTCAAGGATATCCCAGATCTGTTTGGGCTACACATATAAAAATAGCTTTATAAACTACCTGGCTACGTTGAAACATTCACAGATTTAGATCTGTGGTCCAAAGAAATTCTGCTGGAATTCTTGTCTTGCTACACATACAAATTTTAATGTGCCTAACTCTGGACTTTCCAGGCACACTATATATTAGATACTGTGCAAATCATTGTGCACAGCTGAAGAAAGATGGATAAATTGCCTCTAATTGAAATCTATGGAAGGTGACACCATCACTGAAGCCACTATACAGTCCTTAGTTTTATTTTTTTTTATTTTCAGGATGTAGGAAAACCTGTAGTAACTTCTGTAAATATGAAGGTTTTTTTAAATTACAGCCTTTGATGATGGGCTGCATATTTGTTAGCTGCTATTTCAACTTCTAAAGCAATGTAATAGTGACCAGGAAAAAGAGGAATTCCAGGGAAATATTGAGTGGAAAACAAAGTGAGCAGCAGAAAGAAACCATGGGTACAAGAAAAAACGCATTGGCAAAGGAAAAGGAGATCATCAAGTATGAGACTTAAAGTTTAATAGAAAACAGAATAATATGTCCTCTCTGCTGCTTTGACTATCAGACATGGAAACCCTGAAGTTAACAGAAAAGAGAGACTTGTTGAATTATTCTAAGAATACCCAAGGTCAAATTCATCAGCTCTGCACAGCTTAATCACACTATGCTCCAGAATGATGGGTTCACTAGGATTCTCTTATATATATGACAACATGGTTTGTAATTAGCTTAGTGAAATAGTTCTCTGATTAATGGTCATCTGTCAAAAAGAAAGTAAGGAATATTGGAAAAAGCAACTTAACACAAAGAAAAATTCTCTGTAAATGGTAGGGTTGTTTTTAAAAATTCTAAATTAGCTTATGAACTTACTGACATGAGACACTTTGAAGACAAAACTAGATGCATTGACTCAAAAAGAAATCAATTGATGGAGAAAAAATATACCCAAAGGCAGCTGAAAATTATTATTTGTATATTGTCTTCATTTTCTGAAGCTCCTATCCCCTGATGGCTAGACTGAAGCAGCAGAAGATGGATCATTCAAAGTATTTCAATTTCTAATCTATATACGTATTACTGAAAATTTTCAGAGAAAAGTTACTGGAAATGCCCCAAACATAGTAAGTTTTATAAAAGAAAGGGAAAAGTCAGACAACAAAATACAAAAGGGAGGGAAATCCTGAAATGTTTTTCGGTTATCTGACTTTTTCCTGTTATGGATCAACTAAAGATTTGCATCTTCCAGTTACCCCATCACCATATTACCTTTTAATATTATTTGTCCTGTTTATTGTTAAACTTTATAGTATATAATACTATATACTATTTAATATATAGTATTATTTATGATTTCATGAAGGATTCTTCCCTAAAGACCTTTTCATTCCGAGCACCTTAAATACTTTGACAATAGTTTGATAACAGTTTTGACAAGCAAGGAATTTGTATTTGAAGGGGAGAATGTTTATAGGTTTTGAATAGGAGCCATTCTTGAGAAATTGTTCTAGAAAAGGATCAATGTCTATTGTGTGTCTTTATCAGAAATTATTCATGTACTTTCAGAAAGCTGTTGTCCATTTCTTCTAGCATTTCCAGATAGCGTACCCAAGGGCTATCTATGACATTTCACTGTTTTCTAGACACAAAACACCAACAAATCAGGATTTTTTTTTTGCCGTTTCAGTACTTCTGTGTCTGACATAGCTAAGAACCTTCCACATATTCCTAGTGATTTTAAACCTTCTCCCCATAAAGACTGATTTTTACAAGCAATATTCTTAGTATGACAGTGCATAAGACTTTTTATGCATTAGAGACTCAAATGAAAACCTTCAGTAGAGCTACAGGGAAAACAAGGAAAATGAGAGCTATTTACAAAGTAAATAATATCAAATTTATGTTGAGATGGGCTGCTTGCCTATTTAAAAGATCTTTGGATGATTTCTGAAGTGATAAGTGTCACTTTCAATCATGACATATTATACATTTACACTTTTAATACATTTTGACACTGCATTGACGGTACATATTCCTTTGTCCAATCTTTCATTATACATGTTCCTTCTGCTGAAAATAATTACTTTAAAGTTCAAGTTTGACAATGTGAGTGATCCACAGCTTCCATATTTGCAAATTTGTTTTTAATCCACAGGTCATGACAACTGTAATTTAGCACATTAGTGCAGTTTTCTGCACATTAGAGAGTGAAATAAAGTTAACTCCATGAAATGTAAGCAAAACAATCTCATAAAAAGTGGATACTTTCCTTTCTCTTTTTTCTTTATTTTTTTTTCTCGATTTCTTCCCTCCCCACCCCATTAGTGGACTGAAAATAGTTCAGGACCCATCCTAGCCATGATTGTCATCTGATTCTGAGACTAAAAATGTTTGTTTTCTCTTCAAAGACAGTTCTTTTATGCTGTTTCACTGTAGGAATGAACTGGAACCAAAATATCCTCTATTCTTGAATCTCTCTTTGTATCTGATGCATTATCTTCTCACCAGTGAAGTATGGATAATTCAAACTATTCAGTCTCCTATCTAAGTATCTATTAGATTAGGTACTAATCTCTTACTCTCTCTCACAGAAGTACAGTTGATGTCTCAGTGATTTAATGGCTCTTGCTGGTCTCAGCAAGTTTAAACCATTGCTGAAGGGTTTGAGATGGAGTGGAGTGGAGGCAGTAGATAGACTGCCCAAGATATTGCTTTTATTCCATGGTTTGAGGACTGCAAAAGTCCGCTTATGAACTGGTTCAAGCCAGTTCATTTGCAGAAAGAAACAAAGTGTTTTTCAGCATCTCTTTCATTATTTAACCAAGGCCTGAACTCTCCAAGGGGAAGCTGTAAAAGACAAACATTTACACCACTTCTTCTACTGCTACTGGCCCTTGCTGGAACTGTTTGGATCTCAGGAGACAAGGAAACTAGAGAAGCGAGAGACTGTGAATCCCTGCTATCTGAGCTTTAGCTTATTATATTGAACTCCATTACCAGCAGCATCCCCAAAAACCTAGCTATTAATCATTTGAGTCTTCAACATCACTGAATATCTGAGAGGAAAGGGGAAGGAGTACGGCAAATAACATCAAGCTGAAACAACATTTTTCAAGAGAAAATATGTTGGAAGGATAAATAGAGACTCAGCCATCCCTACAGAATAGATTGTAAACATAAAGAATTATTTCACTACTATAAAGTAGAAAGTTCTGCAGATTTTTTAGAAGAAGGAATCTGACCTATTCCTTTCTCTTCTTCCAGCTTGCATCTGTTAAGTATTACATTTTACAGACATAGAAATAGAACCAAGACTTTTTAACAGTGGAATTTGGAATTTTTCTAAGGGAATATCAGAGGTTTCCATTATCCTGTCCACTTGGAAGGTTAAACTATGCGATAGCTGCCTAAAAATTATGCAGCTACTTCTTGACCAAGGTTTCTACCAACTTCCTCCTTTGTTTCATCGACAATATATATATTATTTGCTATCTTCATATATTTTTCAGATTTCTGAAGACATCTTGAAGAAGTGCAAGAAAATGACTTTTGAAAGAAAATCTTATGAACCATTTATAAATATTTTGCAGAACAAAAAAAAAAAAAAAATCCAGAAAAGCAAGCTGTGACAAATTACCTGCTGAGTTACATTTTTTGCTTAATTTTTTGGTTCTTCATGGCTTTCCTGAAAAGTAAAATAGCTGTTGCTTTTTTTTTCTTACTTGAAATGTCCAATTTTTAAACTCTCATATGAATTTAAAAGAGTGCAAGATATTCAGTGTATTCTTTGAAATAGTGAACCCTACGCTATATGAAGTATAGATCCTTGAAGATTTATTAATATTACTATTAATATTAACAATAATATAATATATAGTAATATTGATAATAATATCAATAATAATATTAATTAGTAACACAAATTCTATCCACTGTCATTACTCTCCACACACTGCATAAATTTAACTCATTAAAACAAAGCGAAGGCAAATAAGGTCATGTATGAGCAGTTCACTGTGCAAAGATCCTCAGACAAAAAGTTATTAATTTTTTCAGTTGTAGAAATAGATGTAACAAATAAAGGACAAATCCAAATTAACTTGAATGAAGGAGAACACTGCCCTTCTAAAGCTAAAATAGAATCATTACTTTTAAGCACAAAGAAAAACATGTTTGGATCTAATCAGGATAGCTTTTTGTGGTATCACAACAACAAATACTGTGGAATCCCCCTGACATCTCTACTGAGAATGGGTAGCATAGCAGTGTCTCTGGGGGCGGTTACTCTCTCAGCATTCCTCTGTGCCTGTGAGCATCTCCTGTAGAAACCGTGGTTTACAGAGGAAGGATCAGCTGCCATTTCCTCCTGGCAAACAGAGACTCTGGTTGTGGTTTCACTCAAGGTCATGTCTACTCCCAAAAGGTTCCCTAAACACTTGCATATCAAAGAATGGGATGACCTGAAGGCACCATAGCCTTCCTTTGCAAACAGGTAGATGGATGGGAATGTGATGACGCCTTTGACTTGTGGCAGCTATCCATCAAGAAACAGTAGATGCCTATCACATTACCCCAAATTTAGTTTATTGATTACAGTATCAAACCCTCCCTAAAATTCAAAGGAAAAATATGTAAGGAGTTCAAAAATGGGAAGAAATTGGGAGAAGTCTTCCACCACACTACGGGGGCAGTCGACAGACTAACCCTCTCTTCTCCCTCATATAGAAACATCTGTTGGGTAAGCAGCAACCTATGTGTGCTAATTGCTTGCTTTCAAGATTAGAACTTGCTTTTGCTTAATAATATTTGTAATAGACTGTTCTTCTTTAGAACTTATGCTTATATTTTGCCTTGTATTGTTATTATATGGTTTTAAATGTGTTTTTGCAGACAGCCTATTATAGACTATCTCAAACCCTTGCTTGTCACAATTTATATTAATAAAGAGTGTGTTTTCTGTGCACTGTTAGTTGTGCTGACAGTGGCTGGCAGTGTAAACATATCGGGAAGGCCTGCTGAGGGACCCTCTCCCCTGTTGGCTCAGGGCCCCCCTAAAAAGGGCAATTGAATGCAGCCTCCACTTGGTGAATCTATCGGTGAAGGTCCCCCCAACAGAGAACACTGGCAGAGTGGTTGAGCACTTTGATTTCCCGGGGGATCTGACAGTCAAATAAATTACTAAGGGTTAAGTGAATTTCCCCTTTCAAAGAGTCGGGCCAAACCTGTAATACAGCCAATACATTTTTCTGCATATAAACTGATCAAAGGAGCTAATTACAGAAAAGTAGTTGTGATCAGGATTACAAGTTGTAAATACTCATATCTAGGCCTTATCAAAAGGTGCAATTTTCTGGAGATGAGTTGTTGATACAGATGGGAATTGATATATACATTAAAAAAAATGCAGATATTTTATGGAGGTAAAATAATGAAAGGGGTAATACACTACATTCCTTTTCCTGTGCCTGAAGAAATGATTCTGTTTCTGGTAGCTTAAGACAGTCTTAGCTCTGAACCTGTCTGACTTCAGAAAAGGCAAAGGATTATTATTCTTACAATTATTAATAATTTCACTATTCTATAATGTAATTTGAAATCCATATAGAAGTGTCTAGGGTTTTTTACAATTATTTTAACAGTATTATAAAAGATCTTGCTGTTACCCAAAATAAGTAGCTCAAAACATGGGTCATATTTTCATTTGGTAAATCATCTATTTATAACTGAGTATATGAACTGACTTACACTTTGCAATATGGCATTCAAAGCAGCTATATAGAATGTACTTTAACAATATTTAACCAATGTTGTTTAAAGTTAATGCAAAGTATAAGTATGTACTATCAAAAAAGAAAAAATAAGCATAATATGTCATGATGACGCCAGACTAGCAATTCAGGGAAGCCTATATCAGAATACAGCTTGTTTTGTTATACTAGTCTGTGTTGCTACCAAGTTATATAGAACATCTGAAGAAGATAGACTGAAGTCTGTATTAATGACTAAACGATAGACAGGAATAAAAGTTGTCTGAAAGTTGAGGCTATTTTTTTTCCAAACTCTGAACTTTCTACAAAATTGTTTCCTTCCTATTCTAAAACATGTATCCCATGTCATAAGTATCTAAATAGAATCTAACCATATCTATGAAAATAAGGAAAATTGAAGAAACCAAAAAATAATCAATGGCCAATCAAATAAGGTATGCCTTAAAATTATAAGATAAGAAAAATAAGACAAACTTCATACTGAATTAGGATCAGTCACTAGAATTCTGATAATTTAAATTCATGTGACCTATTTTGTATCTCAACCCTGGTTTACATTAAACTTCTAAATTAATTTCTTTGTCGTGCTAACAGAAGTTATATAAGTTTTGGATATATGATATTGATGAGTGAGGTTAATTTTTCAGGATGTAGAAACATTGTTCAGGATGTGTTACACTACTCACAAAAATAACGTGTTACATTACTCAGGAAAACTGTTTATTCTACTTTTAATCTGCCTGTGTAATCTACGAAAAGAATATCCAGGTATATTTATCCAGAGTTAAAGGCTGAGTTCTGAATGGTTGATTCACATATTGTGAACGCAAGGTGTGATATTATTTTTGTTTTCTTTCCCCAAGGTCTAATTAGGGTATTGCATAGTCTGCAAAGGAATTGATAAATCCTTTCTGATTCTGCACCATTTACCTTGTTTGTTTCATAAATAAAAAGAACTCTAACGATAGAACACAGAAAAGGGAAAAACTGTACTTTTTTCTAATGCATCTAATTTATACTACGCATACATCTGTAACACTTTCATTTACCCCTGGAAAACTACTCATGAATAAATATAAGCTATTTCCCATATAGGCATGTGAACAAATAGGCAAAAGACAGAAAAATCAAGTCGATATCAACATTAAAGAACATGACTGTACTAGAAGCAGTGACCATAGGTAATTATCCTTTTTTGGTCTTGTTTTTAAGTGCTTCCAAAAGGCTTTTAATAAATTTTAAACACATTAATTAAATTATTGAAATACTTTGCTTGAAAGAAACATTAACTCTATTAAAGCATGTCAAGATGAAATAAGGACTACAGAAATATATTTCAATAAGTAAAAAGTTTTTAAAAAAGGAAAGATATTCTTTTTATCTATAGTTTCTTAATATACATAATTTCTTGGGCCTACCTACTATCAGCTAGTCATGTAACTTGTTAAACTGTATTTTCAGCCTTCAACTCTTCATCTTCTTCATATCCACAACATTATAAAAACACTGTGACAAGTGCAGTTTCAGGGAGAGCATCAAGGAAACAGTTTAATAATGAATCAGTTATTACATTTTACTATGTATGATGCAAGTTTGGGCCATCTATGACTTTTTAGAATGCATTTGAGATTCAATTACTAATTTTAAGCACAGCATGTCATTGTCTATGCATATGTATAAAAACATATACCTATGTAGAAATATGAAACAAAACAAACTTTTTAACCAGATTTTGGAGTTCAAGGTGTTCTTATTTGTGTGACATACAGAAATCTCCATGAACCAATGAAAGTGATTCTCTTTGCCCCTTCTTAGTAAAATATGTACTCCTGTAGTGCATGTGTATGACTCCTGGAATTTTTACATTCAAATCATTATGACATATTGTGATACTGTTTCCAGATATCAATTCCCTTTTGCCAGATAAAACAAAGAGACTGAACTTTGGCAAAGAAAAGGAAAGCCACCCTTTCCATTGTTCCAGGACTGTGTGTGCTTTTTAGTCAAAAATCATTCTTTGTGCTGTAAAACAGAATACACACAGAATTAACAAGGTTGGAAAAGACCGCAAAAATCAAGTCCAACCTTTTATCTAACTTCACAACCCATCCAACATCAATTTAACATCTAAACCATGCCACTAAGCCCATCATCCAACCTATCCTTAAACTCTGTGAAGAACTATATTGTGACCAGATAGTGAGTTGAAGCACTACTTTTGTTCCTAAATCAGAAGCCATGTTGTCTTTTCAGCTTAATTCCAAACTCTTTTGCTAAGACACTGTGTGAAAACAAACAAACAAAAAATTTTCTTAACTACTAAAATGAATTGTACTCTTTCCTTTGGAATTCTCCAATCATGCTTAGGAGTTGCTTAAATCATTTATTTATTTAGAGATACCAGAAACATATGCAGCTGCACCATTTTCAGGACTGTGCCACACACGTTTTCTGCATCACACAACACAGGACCAAGATCTACACAGGTAGAGTCACTCAGTCTAAGGAAACGATGGTTCTTTATATTTCTAAGCCATTGCTAATAGTTTCTGCCCAATATTATGTCCCTGGGTAGAAATGACTGAATAGAATATATAAAGACTTTTACCTTTTCTGCCATCATATAACTCTTTTTATCATTTTAAAAGCTAGAGGGGGTTTCGTCTGTTCTCACACAGAATGGCTGTACCTGTTTGTTACAATAATTCCCCAAATCACCTGCAATTTGGCATGATATTTATTTATTACTTGTTCAGCCCTAAAGTGCATACATGTAAGATCATTCTAAGCATATCATCTTACTGGCTCTTACTGTGAGCTGTGGACAGGCTCAAAGGACAGCTTTTATAATCTGCAGATCAGAAGGCTGCAGGAATCGTTCTACAAGATGTAGGAAAGCACTGGAGGTTAGATGGATTTCAGTTCTCATCTTGAAGAAATATCTGAACTCCACTGTTAGCAACTTGTGTGCAGCCATAGCAGCAAACCAAAGTATGCAACAAAGATTCCAAAGCTGGGCCTAATTGAGCCAGGCTTACCACTAAGCAGCAGCCCAGGTACAGCGACAGAGAATTTTTGATCCTGCAAGTTACATGTATGACTTCAACATAGATAAATACTTTCTCTAAATCTACTTTCAAAGCATGCCTTTCTCGCAGCTTTGTTGTTTATATAAGGCTAACCTCGGCAATTTTATAATTAGTCTTAAGAAATGGTAATGACAAAAATAGCAAAAGATTGCTCTACCTTTCTCTGAATTTTCTTATTGCTGGCAAATTCTAGGCCTTCAAGTTTTATTAAGGGTTTCATTTATAGAAGAAAACTAGCAATGTAAAAAGTTTTAATAATTTTTTACCTAATCCCTACTGAGTCTTTTTATTCTATTTTTAAATCTGCTAAAGAGTCAGAACTTTCTATTTTTCTTTCCATAATTACGTAGAAAAATATTCTGAGGATTTGATTGTTATTGAAGTCTGAATGCAAGCATTGTAGGAAGGGAGTACAGATACTATTTTAGGTAATGATTATATCCATGGTTCTTGTAGAAATGCACAGTTACAAAAACACACTTCCACACAGAATTAGCTGGACTGCATATGCAAATGAGATGCTATAAATAATCAAACACAGCAAGTTCCTATTCAAAAGTTAGCCCACTGAAATAGTGCTGCACACAAAAACCAAAAAACAAAAAACCAGCTCCATGGAGCTGTTAAATTTCATTAAGCTCTGGATATCATCTACAGATTTGCTGAGGTTCCCTCTGAACTGGGAATGGGCTGACTGGAAATTCTAATTCACAGGAGTTAGTTGAATTATAGTCTATGCCAGTAAAACATTGAATGAAATGGCTGTTATGTTTCTGCATTATGGTCTTTTAATTAGGGACATCTACACTCAAAAATAATAATACTCTCTGGAATATAAACACAGCACTACTACTTATTGATTCTTTAGTAAAAATACAAAACAAACATGAATTGTGTTTCTGCTCCTTTCCTGCTTAAACTGTGTTTTCCTTTCCAAATTAATGATTCAATCAAAAATATTAGACATACCCACCACTTAACTTGAGTTTAGATATATTTGTGAAGGGGCTGGAGCAGAAGCCCTATGAGGAGCAGTTGAGGGAGCTGGGGGTGTTCAGCCTGGAGAAGAGGAGGCTCAGGAGTGACCTTACTGCTGTCTATAACTACCTGAAAGGAGGTTGCAGTCAGGCGGGGGTCGGTCTCTTCTCTCAGGCTCCCAGTGACAGGACGAGAGGACACAGTCTTAGGCTGCATCAGGGAAGGTTTAGGTTGGATATCAGGAGAAATCTTTTCACAGAGTGATTTCCCATTGGAATGGGTTTCCCAGGGAGGTGGTGGAGTCACCATCCCTGGATGTGTTTAAGGATAGGTTGGATGATGAACTTAGTCACATGGTTTAGATGGTCTAGATGGTTTAGATGATGGATTGGTGTTGGATAGGTTGTTGAGTTGGGTAAAAGGTTGAACTTGATCTCTACGGTCTTTTCCAACCTTGTTAATTCTGTGTGTGTAATTCTGTATGTGTTTTAATATAATATTTTTCAACTGAGTAAACAAACAACTGTGTATGTGTATCTCAGGAGGAAAGCCATTCACAAATAAATGTAATCTAACATTCTCGAAATTGTGAGTAGTCGCCTACTATTTTCCCTGGCATGCAATTTGCTTTTCTAGTTCTAAAGTTCTCTTAGCTTTGTCTCTATTGATCTGTTTTTCAGCATCATATGCTTCTCCTTCTCATTTACTCCATTACTCATTTCATCCATTCTCTTCAGGAAACTTTAAAACTTACCCACAAATTATTCCTGCCATATTGCATTGAGCCATATTTTATGGACTGGGCAAGACACTCAACTGGTCATACTGGTACATAAAGCAAATGGGATGTCATTTCTAGGTTTATTCAAAGATTTGTAAGAATATTTTCAAATTGTTACTGGCAGCACAGCCTTCTAATTTCCCTTCCTCTAAGGAATTCACACTACTTCTCACTATTACTAAAGAAATGGTTAAACCATGTTTAATACTTCCTGAGTATCAAAACATTGCTGAATATCAAGCATTTTACCTTTAAAATCATTGTAATAAAAGTAGCAACAGGGAATTATGATATGTCTGTCTAAATAGCCTTAGCAATTTCCTTTTTTTCATGTTTTATAATGGATTTAAGCTACATAGGCCTTTTTAAATAAATAGCAGGTATCTTACTAAATTTCCCTTTTAGTGTAGTTTTCTGATATGTCTAAGTACTATTATTGTTATATCTTTTTAAAAAAGACAATCCAGAAGCCACAGTCACTAGTGAAGATACGTTCTCCTAGGGATTACGCAAACACATAGAATGGCATGACTCTCAAAAAACTACAACTAGGCAATTAAAAAAATATTGTAATCAATTTCATTGTATGAATTTACTGCCATCTCAAAAGACAGTAAGTCAATTTCATTAAGTTACAGCTTTTCTAACCATAAAGTTAACAGTGATAGCATGACATTTTTATTGAAGTTAGGATACTGACTTTACCAGAGCAGAATTTAGTTGCTCTGCCTGGTTTACCACAATTTCCCAATAAATTTTATTGTATGAGTAAGTTATTACTTTTCCTGGTCAGTATAAATGCATGGTATGTAAGAACCACATATTCTGAAATAGTGTTAAGTTTAGTAACACACTGATATTTTTTTAATAATTTCTAGTGCAGGCATATCATACAATATTAAATGCAATTCTATTTTCCTAAAATATTTAATTTTGACAACTCCAAACACATATTTTCTTCAGTAAATTACTTTCATTTCTGTATCTTATTTTGTTAAGTAACTGATTTTATTTCACAAAAGCATTTAAAATTTGTCCATGGAATATATAGATTTTTCCAACAAAGTCATTACGTATTTCCTTGGTGCTGAGTTTATAACTGTAAGTAAACATTTGCTGCTGGAAAAATCTCACCTAATATATTCTTAGTTTCTGTGTTATTCTCTTTTTTAATTTTATCATGGCAGACACAGCGGGTTTTGGGGTTTTTTGAAGCTTCACTTTGAGAGTTAAAATATAGGAAGACTTAATTTTATTTTTGTAAAGATACTACTGGGTTATCAGAAATATGTCTGCATATAACTACTGAAATTTTCATATTCAGCATAGAGGCTACAATTTTCACATGAACTCTGAAGTAGCCTCAGGCAATTACTCTCCTTTTGACTTATAATAGAAATCATAACTAATATAAACACCAGAGTAATCAGTTCAGCTCATGTGGAACTGCACAGCAGATTGGGGTAGACTTAATAGTTCCATACACTAGCACAGACTATCACAATAGTAGAGGGTTCTGCAGAGATGGTTTGACACAGAGAAAATGTGGTGCTTATGTTTCTGAGAAAAGGCTTCCTGCTCTTGCATGTAGAAGAATTTCATTAATGAGTCCTTCCATAAACAGCAGATGGTATGAAGATTGTAAACACATGAAGATACCTCTGAAACTAAGACAGAAGGTCAAGGACCTCAGTGGAGTAGTACAAAGGCTAATAAAGCCAAAAGAGAGCTAACCATCACTTCAGCTGGTGTAAACCAGAGTAACTGTTGATAATAGCTGAGCTATCCTGAGATACATAATGTGGGGATACCCTTTAACTGCTTCTCCCTGAGTGCCCTGTCATCTTTTATGTCATACCCTCTTTTTGGATATTCTGCGTATTATCAGTTATATTTTAGAAATGCTCTGTGAAACTGGAAGAACTGGGCTTGTAATAAAAAAACAAAAGAGTTAAGGATGTGGAAAATATCCAGCTTATAAGGATCATCAAAAAATGAAATGGACAGATAGGCCCTACAAGATTTTGTTTCCCACTGAGGAAAGTGGGGCTGTAACAATATCTCAGTAACTGCACAGTAACTTTAAGATACCTAATCTAGCTATAAATTACCCTGCTTTTGTACTGGTCAAAGTTTAGTCATAAAGTTCAGTGAAAGTGAATTTACCTTGCAGAGATTACTCTGTGGAGTTGTTGATAATTTTTTGCAGAAGTAGTAAGCTTTAATCAGAAAGGTAGCAAATAAACTGCTGATAGTCATTCCACACATCAGGATTATAATGGAGTATGTTCATGAAGAAAAAAACTACCAAAATAATAAAAAAAAGAGCTAGAGCAGTGAAGAGATGTTAGTCTGTTTGATCCATTTAAATAACTCTTCACCTTCTTTTGTATTTGATCAGTAACTTTTCCCTCTGTACTTATCAGCTATGTTCAGTTCAATCTTATGTTAATGTATTCTGAATAGTCAAATAAATTATTAGCCACTGTATCAAATCATCTCTAGAGAGGAAAGCAAAAAGAGAATAGATGGAGAAAATATGCATTTGGAGATGTATAAAGCATAAAGTTGTACAAGCCATAGACAACTCCCAAAAGCTTTATGGCATTATGGAATGCTACAGACAGCCAACAAAAATATTTGAACAGGATAAAAAAGTGGTTAAATGATTAGGAAAGGAAAACATTGAGGATAACAGAATAAAGTCAAGCATTAGATTATAATAATGAGACACATGTATTTACTGTAAAATGTGATTTTTGTTATTAATCTGATAACTTTTTACCACAAAAAAAACAAACAAAAAAAACCCAACTCACTTGAATGGTGTCCCTCATTGCTGACCTGTCCCTTTCACTTCTTCCTCCCTACTGGCTTATATCCAGTGAGCCAATGACCCTCCTACATTTTCTGCGGTCTGTTTTGCCTTGCAGGGTGGAACATGCTCTTCTGCTATGGCTGCTCATTACCTAAGTTGTGCAGCCAGTCTGGCAAGACCAATAGATAAAAAGAACAGAACATACTAGAGGCTAAAATTCAGCCTCATCTGCAATTTGAGGTTGAATTAAGATTTTAATTTGGAGCAGTTTTGCATTTGCGAGTTAAGTAAAATGTTGCTGTGCTGGAGAAAAATACGGCAGCAATCGTCAGCAATGGGAGGAATTTCCCTCCCTAAGGACCCTTCTTGCAGTTTAGGAATGAAAGTGTGGTGGCCTGAACCACTATTTTTCACTAGGGGCGTGCACAACGATGACGAAAAGACTAAACAGAATTTTAACAGCAGGTAACAATTTATTCATCTAGGGGTCTACCAAAAGAACCTTTATGGGAACCCCAGACTTAAACAAAAATACAGAAATATGAAAACCTGACAGAGTCACGCAGGAGAAAAAAAACAAAAACAAAAAAGCCAGACTGCTTCTCAGCCAGGTGGCTGGCCAAGAGGCAGAAGAAGGAAAGGAAGCCACCTCTCTCTCTCTGATGGTATCACTCCCGGCTCTCGAAGTCTCTGCAAAATGCAAAAGAAGTGAAAAGCACCCTCACCCCAGGAAGACCTCGGGGAAGCTTTCACTTGCGACTATGCTGGCTTGGCTCTATTGCTGATGAAGGTGGGCAAAATCAAGCCATGGGATCTGGAAGGCGGGAGGAGGGGGGCTGTGCTGCTCCCCAGCTCAAAGAAAGATGAAGAGAGGGAGGACTTCCGTGTTCAGCCTTTTTAAGCCCTTCAAGTGTCACACGAATCNTGATTGACCAGCGGTGGCAGGCTTCACCTCTCTTCCAGGGTCTTCACTTCAGTCAAAATGGTGGTTCCCGCTGAAAATCGTGTGTTTAGGTCTTGGAGGCGCCACGTTTACTGGCCATGGGCCACCCGCAGCACCCTCGGAGCAGCTGCTGCCCCTTCATGCAGCTACCACCAGCACGGCGCCAGTGCGGGGCCCCTGCCACTGTCCCATGGCCCTGATGGGGGAAATCCCCAGGACAGCAGGGCTGTCCATGAGCAGCCGCCCTGCCCACGCCACCTACTGCAGCTGTCGGGGCGCTCCCGAGGCCGCCGCCCTGTGCCACGGGCACTCGCCAGAGCCCACCGCAGGTAAACAGGGATCACCTGGCCACTAAGAAAAACAAAAAAGTGGCCAGAGCAGCTCCGTGCACTTTGCACAAAGTCAGCTGGCACTGGGCAGCGCTCCCTGCCCGCACGGGGCTGGGGAGGGCCGTGGGAGCCTGCCACAGCCCTGCCGCTCTGAGATAGGGCTACCCCGCTCTCAGCCCAGCCCAGGGG
>VXBA01005758.1:46873-78683 GCA_013399895.1 Serilophus lunatus | reverse complement strand
GGGGGGGGAGGGGCGAGGAGCCACCCCATCCCCACCAGCCCCGAGGGGGAGACAAGAAATTGCCACCGCTGCCACCCGGTCCCGGCTCTAGCCTCGATCTCAGCTTCCCTTCCCCATCCCAGCATCTTTTAAGGGAAACAGAATTTTACTAAACAGGTAAGTGGGGTTTCTTACACTCCTTTTTCCTCCTCCAAAGCCCTTTTCAAATGGCTACAAGCTATAAGTTAAGTTGGGGAAGAAGGAAGAGGTGGGGGGAAGATGGGTAATCTTGGCAAAGGAAATCTTAATAACAGGAATATTTAGTGGTGACTCTCACTTTTGGCCTCTTCCGAAATTAGTGTATTTATTCCTAAGAGAATATTAAACTAGGAAAATTACAGATGAGGTGATCATGAATGCAGAGAAGACACAGTAATAAAAATAATCCCATATTCAGAAGGCTATCACTAGGCACTATCAGGAAGAATGTTTTTTGTATCATTTGTCATAAGCTGTCGATGCTTAAAGTAAGAGGAATATTTATATAATTGTGAAAAATATATACTGGTTTTCATTAATTTTACAAGTCATCTTTTACCAAAATTAATCTCTAGGAGTTGTAAATGTCTTCCTCATAAGTCCAAAAGTTAATTCAAGGTCCAGTCATAGGGCCTAAGTCTGCTGCTATCTGCCTAAAATAGTGCTTCAGGCATTTCAAAGGCATCTTAGTTAACCTTGGAGTATGAAAAAGTAAAGAGGGCTTATAATATATGTATGCACATATTATGAATAAATAGTGTAGGGAGAAACATGTTTTTGTAATATGAATAAAATTGCCAGGATCAAGTCCCACAGAATGACAAGAAACCCTTTGTACTAAACAATGCATCACCAAAATAATGGTTATACTAAGGACATAATTGTTGTAGTTTTTTTCTTGACAAGGAAAAAATCATAGTCAAGAAAAAAACAAGCTAGCCATATTTAACTGGAGGAGCTTAATATTCTTCACCCAATTCTACTGGTTCCTGTTTTTCCATTTTGGAAAAGGGGGTAAAAATAAGTAATACAGTGAAATGTAGAGGTTTGGCTCAGCTTCCCTAGTAAATCCATTTTCTATTGTACCAAGGCTACATTTGGTTAATGAAAGCACAGATCTTAATAATACTAAATTCTTTGTCCCTTTTTGCAATTACATGCTGTTGTTTCATGTGCATGTAATGTATCTAATGTGCCTATTAATGTGTTGAAACCAGAAACTTTGGCTTAAAGATGTCATTCTGCTTTATGAAGACTGGGTGCAACCTGTTCAGATTATTTTAAACTACATATGTGAAGGATGTGTGAGGCTACAGCAATGTTAAAATAATCTATTTCTTTGGTTAATTTGGTTTGCTTACTATTTTATCTAGGGTACTGATTCAAAATTTGTCGGATTATCAGACTTTTTCAGAGCTCTCACAGGTCTAGTGAGCTCAAGTGTCTGACAGAAAAAGCTCAGTGATGGGGTTTAAATTTGAAAGAAAGTTATTCTACATACTGCTTCTTTTCTGGACATATGGTCTTATGCCACAGATGTGCAATTTTCATTAGCTTTAATAGAATTCATTTCTTCCCACCCAGAGAACAATTTTATGCAATGTGCCAGTTAATTTTAGAGAGGATATTTTAGGACACATGATGACATAGTTATATAGGACTAACATGAAAATGGTTTCAAACTTTTTCCTTTAACATTTTAATTTTACATTTGCACTACGCAAAAAGGGCCTAGAATAGGAAATTTCAGGTAAGTAAGATAGCTAATACAAAATATTGCAACACAGGACTGAAAAACTCATTATTATGAATCTACAGTTTAAAACAGTAGGGAGAAAATTCATTAGGTTAATTGAGATCACACACTGGTAAACATTTATGTATGAATTAATTACATGACTTATCCATAGGAGTTCTATAATATTCATTAGGTGTAATTTCACTAAGTGATTTCTGCATAAAAATCCTGTTGCAGCTTACTTCTTTCACACACCCATGAAGATAAATCTGGCTACCTTCATCGGGATTCAGAGACGCAATCAGGTCAAAGCTGAAAAGAGTTTTGTTTTCCATCATGCTCCCATTTTCCGAAACCCTGGTGAATTCTTTCTCTAACAGCAACATCCACTCTCTGGAGGAATCAAAAATCAAGGACTAATCATTATTTCTGAAAGCAATACTGTGGTTATTGTGGCTCCTTGCATCATTATATTGGCCACCCTTGCCTGCAGCAGAAAGTAGAAAGTGCTGTGAGTAGTGTAATCAGAACAGGGAATTAGATTTTACTTTTGTTTTTTCAATATCCTACTGTCTTTCTACGATTTTTTTTCAAATTATCATTGTACAAGTTGATGCTCCCTTTAGGTACCTAGGATCTAATGTATATTCTGGTAAGAAAATAGGTAATTTAAATGCATTTAAAAGTGAATGCAGCAGTGAAAGAGCTGAAAACTTGTTTTGGAAGATAATCTCTCCTGAAATAATTATAGCTAATCTCTGGAAAGCAGGGATTATTCACTGCTCTTTCTGAAGTTTAAGGTTGCTGCAGTATTGTTGGGCTCTATAGAATGAAGGAAGGACAGAGTGGACCTTTTTTATATATTTTTAAAAAAACCCCATTCTTTTGCTTCAGTGAAACTTTATATTATTTTGAGGGATAAATATATTTTTACATAATGTTTCTGGATTTAACCTCAGAAGTCCTAGGTGACACTGCTGTCTTTTTCCTACAATAAAGGTAATATGCCCCTAAAACTAGAAAAATTTATAAAAATATTGAATAGAATTCTATTACTCATTTACTATCATGATTATTATCACCCTTCAACTATGTGTTTTGCAGTGAAATGAAAATAAATATTAGAAGTGCTACAATATTTATACCTGTCACTTTTAGACTATATTTAAAAACAAGGCAAGAATATTTATGTGGGTGAAACAAAATACTGCCTTCATGCATTATAACACCTCATTATGTAGTACAGCCTACAGACTGAAAAACAGCAACTGTGCACAAAACAATACCTTTTTGAAAACCAAACAGATTAGAATATCTTTGCTTCTAAAAGGTAGTAACAGCCATTTCCACTGTTTTCCATAAGCTTTAACATTAGAACAGCTCATTTGCTCAGTCTTTTTGAATATGTGGTAGTTCTTATATATATCTTTTCACAGAAATGTATTTGCTTCTTTAAAACATGCAAGAACTAACAAGATTAAATATTTAAGGAAATATTGTCACCATAAAATCCCAAGATAGCTACAAAACCAGACTTGTTTCATTTTCACTCTGAGATGAAGGGTGAAGTGAATATACTTAAATAAGCTCAAATAACACTTAATAAGGTTCAAATCAGGACTAAACTCAGCCCCATACAACTTCTAATTAGTATTTTAACACTCTACAGAGAGAAAATCATAACTTTTTTGAACCCATTAAAGTTTCAAATACCAAAATTCAGATCTCATTGATTTCACTAAAGCAGCTGGCTAGGTGCAAAAATGAATCCGTTCCCAACATTTAGGTGTGTTTCTGCTGAAAGCTTTGAAACATCTACCTCCTTATCTGTAGAGCAGCCTGGGAAAGTTCCCTCCTGAATCACACCTTTTCCCATTTGAGTACTGGCACATTTAGTAATTCCCTGTGCCTTCTTTCCCTTTTTCTTTTCATTTTTCTAATTCCCTGGAGAATAAGGAAATTCACACCCTTGAGCAATTTTCTCACTCTCAATTCTGTACTCCAGCTCCAGTTTACTGGCTTCTATCAAAGAATAATAATAGTGGCTTTTGAACCAATTCCACTTAAATGCAATCATTTTCATGCAGAACTTTTCCCCAGTAAGAGGAACCACAGATGAAGTTGTTTGTAGATGTCATTACTGTGTCATAGATACATGATTAGAATGTGAAGCAAACGTAAGCTTTTTCTAAGTTACCAGCACTTACTTTGAAAACCATAAAGAAACTCTACCATTATAGAGAAACATTTCATCAAAAGTTTATTTTCTTTTGTGTCTTCTAGCCACTATAACCTTATATTTCCTTGTTTCCTGTTGCTCCTGTGGGAATCTCAGATTTAATTACTTTAAAACTTTATTTATCTTTGGAATGGCATTCAAGGGGATGCTGGCTTTTCAAGAAATCATTCTTATTCTTTCTATATGTAGATTGCTAATGAATAAATGTATATTGGACTTTCAGTCTTCTGTTCATGACCCTTTTTTGGCCAGTATTATGAAGATATTTAGACAAAATATCAGACAGCACACAAAGCATAAAACAGGTTTAGTTTTCACATCCATAAAACTGTGAGAAATTAAAGAAAATTTAAAGAGGTTTACAATCTTGTGTTTTTGTTGCATGTCTGAAGTCCTCAGGATAGATGAGATACTGGAAAATGTAGGCCTGTTTTTTATATTTTTGGAAACATGTACAGAGAGATTTCCCTGGGCTGCCAAGGGAAAAATGCACACTTAGAATGTGAAGCTCTCCGCACTATATCAAAATAAACATGTTTTTTAACTAGGAAGTAGGATTCTACTCCCTTTCAAGTGTTTATGATGTATTTGTTAGTTATAAAGCAAGACCATACATAGCAAAACCTCAATAAATCTTAATCAGCTTTACTGTAATAATTTTTTGTAGATGTATTTAACCAATAAAACATGAAACTGACTCTTGAAGCTATTTTGTATGAAGTAGAAATAATCTGGGGCTGGTACAAAGTGGAAGAACTACTGTTCATCTTGTTAATAATCGTGCAGTTAATAAGTATTCCTGTATTTTTTCTTTCCTATATATGCAAAAATATGCTACCTTATCTTCTATAACATAAGTTCTGGATTTCCACAAGCAGAAAGAAAGTAAATAGTTATTTATACATTTATCTCAAACTGTTTCATTGTGCTGTCTCAGTTTAAATGAGTTTCTTCCTAACATTTTCAAAGAACGCTACTGAGAATGTCTGCCCCATGCATCATACAGCAAGCAGAACCAGAACAGCTTAGCAGTCTGAAAATGTTAGACTCAATGTATTCAGTCTTCTCATCTCCTAGTGTAACTGCAACTGATAGAACAATCCAGAGTTCGTTCAATGCTTTCAAATTTAAAAAGAACTCTCAGAATTCTCATAGGTCTCAGCTCCATTCATTCTGTGAACAGAGTATAGTCAACTGCACAAGTAACCTATTTGATCTTAATATTGTAACAAGATTTAAGATAGAAAAATAGAAAAGCTCTGAGCTAACATAGCCTAGAAAGTCCAGACCTTAATTTGATGTACAGCCATTCCCAACTCATTAAAAATTTAGGATTGTAAGTGCTATCTTAATCTAATTTCTGATCTTATCTTAATTAGAACAAAAATTGAAAAGAAAAATCAGAATGAAGAATTTGCATATGTGAGAGCCTATCCCAATACCCAAAAGCCACAGAAAAAATTATAAGTTCTCAAGAACCAGAGCTAATGCACAGTTCACTGCATTTAGATCCCATGCAGTAATTAACTAATGAAAGGCTCTCAAGCAGATCAAGACAATTATGGAAGGAGCTCAATAAGAGACTTCCTGATATAGTTGTAATGCCAGATGCAGGGTTAGAGCCCCTGTATCAAGTAAGGGGAACTTGATGGAGTAAGTGAGCACATAGTTTGGTGAAGATCTCATAATCTCATTATGAGTACTGATAAAGGTTTCTTCTTTTTATAGTCCTTGGTAGCGCTTACAAAAAAGGCTAACACGAAACCAGTAACAGGAGTCTCCTTTTCATGTCAGAAAAAAAGTGTGAAGGTAGAATTATAAAAATAAGACAAGAGATTTTTGTTTCAATTTCTATATGCATAATTATCTTCTGTCTGGGTACATGGTATAGACAAATACATATATAGTTAACTATAGTTAAGTGTTCGAAAAAACTTTTAGTCTTCGAGGTGTGAATGGGTGTCCTAAGAGATCTGAGGGAAAACTCCATTCTTCCTTTACTAGAAAACACTTCTGTATCCCTGGAGATGTTAGATGAAAGAAGAAAATGCTAGCTATTAAGAAGATAACTTTGAAAGGAGAAGCTATAGAATCAGGTATGTAAACAGCTTATATTGTCACCTTAGTCAATGTAAAGAGCAGTTTAATCATTAATTTCCTAAGTAATAAGAATTTCTAAAAAGACCTAAGCAGAAATTCTCTGCTCATGTGAGGAACAGGACTGCTAGGGATTAATGACTCAAACAATTGACCACTTGCAGTAACTGCACAGGTTCTCTGGGCTTGCACACCCACCACATCAGGCTACAAGTTGGGTGTGGAACAAGATAAGGGAAGAGGCTGATAAGAGGCAAATCCTGTGAGGTGGATAATGATTTTATCATACCAAAAGTCCTTACAAAAGTGACTTAATTATAAAAACTTTCCTCCAGAGAAGTGCTGGGACATTCTTATGTGGCCTGAAGGTATTCATCCCTGCTGATGGGCCATTAATGTCTCAACTGCACTGACATGAAAGGCAGCTGTAATGCCTTAGAAAGCATCACAAAAGACTCTCAAAGTGTCCCCTGTCCCACAGCATTCCATCATCTGGTGTAAAACTTCCTGCTCCATGGGAGGTACCTTGGCATTCCCACCTAGGCTAAGCATAATGTAAACCCAAAGGACTCTATGTTTTGTGGACTTCCCCCACCATCCAATGAATCAAAACTTCAAGCATCATTTTGATAAGACTAGGACCCTCACCACTCGGAAAAACAGAAGAAGAGGACCAATGGAACAGTTGGAATCCATGGAGAGGTGTATTTTTCTATTTCTGTCACTCTGACACTCTCTTTCTATCTCTTCTTCTCTCTTTTTTCTACTTCTCTCTTTCTCTACCTCACATGTACTCTTAAATAAAATCCATACTAGTGACTTCAGCATATGGTCTCCTTTGCACCTTAATTCAAATTAAAGAGGCAGAGGCATCTCTCTAATAATTTCAACAGTCAGACCGTAAAAGCTGATCAGTGCAGAGGTCTCATTTTGCATCAGTTATTCTTTTCATCTCCAATTATGACCTGCAAGTAAGCTATGTATCTGGAAGATAATATTTTCATCTACATCCTGATCACAGCCAAAAAAGAAGAGTGAGGCGGGGCCGTGCCTTGACTTTTAAGCCTTTCAGTCTTGCATGAATATCGTCGCCTTCTTCCTGGCCAAGCTGGCTTCCCATTCATCCAGCCAGTCGGGCCTGCCTCGGTTTCCGGTGTTTTCTTGATGAAGAACTCATGAGTTTCAGTCGTTAGGTGCCATCTTTGTTTTCATGGCGGCAGCACCTCAGAGATGCCACAGCGCCAACACGGTGCCAGGGCCAGCTTTCTGTCGCTATCCGTTAGCAGCTGTGGTGCTGAAATTCGCGGCCACAGCTGGCCCGGGGCTGCGTGCTGCTGCCCGCGCTCCGGGGTGGGANCGGCCCCGACCTCGGGGGCACCGGGACTGGTGCAGGCCCTGCTCCGTCCCGGCCCCTGCTGGTACAGGGAGAGCAGGCCCCCGTGCTCTCAGGAAGCCCAGGGCGATGAGCCGCTCTGTCCCGGTCGAGGGCAACCCCCCTTCCCGAAATGGCTTTTGAGGAAAATTGAGTTTTAAATCAGGTAAGTGGGTTGCTCTCTTACACCCCCCTTCAAAAGCCTTGTTTTTCAAACGGCTACACAACTCCATGTACCAGTACAGGCACTAGTATAGGCTGATGGAAAGCAGCTCTGCAGAGAAGGACCTATGGGTCCTGGTGGACAAGAAGCTGCCCATAAGCCAGTAGTGTGCCTCTGTGGCCAAGAAGGCCAATGGTATCCTGAGGTGCGTTAGAAGAGCATTGCATGTAGGTCAAGGGAGGTGATTCTGCCCATCTACTCAGCCCTGGTGAGTCTGCATCTGGAGTGCTGTGTCCAGTTCTGGGCTCCTCAGTACACAAAAGATGTGGAGCACAACAAATATGGTTAGAAGACTGCAGCATCTCTCACAAGATGATGAGAGAGTTGGGGCTGTTCAAACTTGAGAAAAAATGACTGGGAGGGTGCCTCAACAATGTCTATAAGCAAATGAAGGGAGGATGTCGAGAGGATAGACTCAGGCTCTTCTCAGTTGTGCCAAGCAATAAAACAAGAGGCAACAGACAGAAACAGTTGCACAGGAAGTTCCACTTGAATATGAGGAGAACTTCTTTACTGTACGAGAGACCTCACGCTAGAACAGACTGTGGTTTTAGAATCTCCCTCATTGGAGATATTCTAAAAGTATTTAGATGCAATCCCGTGCAATGTGCAGTAGGCTGACACTGCTTGAGCAGGGTGGTTGGACTATGTGACCCACTATGGACTCTTCTAACATTACCCAATCTGTGGTTCTTTTACAGAGTTTGACATTAGTTTCACGAAGTGGTTCACACTTCCAAAATAAGTGCTGCACTGTTCAGGAGCATTCCTGGATTACACTGTAATTATTCGGCAGATGTAAGTGATAAATGGCCAGTGGATTTTATATGGGTAAATAGAAACTGTTAGATCCACTATAACATGATTGTAAGGACAAGAAGAAAAATAAACAATTGTGGAGAGTATACAGGATCAGTTTGAAGGCACTAAGAAACATATAATAAGTTTCAGTTTGAACAGGACTATACGTTGTTAGAACTTATAATTTGAGGATTTTCTAATATTCAAAATAAACTACAATATCTGCAGTCAGTGTGCAGGACCGTTAAAGCTACTCTGGTGTAAAGTCAAGGGATTTGATAATGTGCACATTTTTTCCCTTGAGGCCAAAAATATAATTATAAAAAAGTTTTGAACTGAAAAACAGTCATCTGTTTTCATGAGAGATAAAAAATCTTTTTAAGGTGAAGAGGCTACATATAAGAAAGAAAATTAAATTTAAAAAATCCAACGTAACCAACAGTACAGTTGCTGAAGAATAGTAAGAAGAAAATTAGATATTATAATTAGAAGGGGAAATCATTCTACCTTTACTTGACATATGCTATTAAAATATTTAATTCATCTCCCCATTAATTCACTGGATGATGTAAAGATTATTACAGAGAAGATAAATGAGTAGATTAATATATATTCAGCAGGGATATGAGACAGGACTGAATTAAACCTCCTAGATCAATAGGAGACCAGTTAGACCTTTCTCACTATATTCACAGTAGAACAGAATATCTTATTTTTACATGTGTTTCTAAATTATACTGTCTCAATAACTCCCAGTCAGGGGAATATGATTAGAAACATGTTTTTGGTGCAAGTAATTTTAGCTGTTATTCCAAATATTTTTTCCTGATTTACTGAAGAAATTCTTAGATATACTTTGGTAAATAAATTCCTCTTAATTCTCTAGTTAAAGGTGATACTGCCACTAATTTTGCGTCAGGACATTGCATTCCATTACGTTCAGAGAAAAATATATCCATCGGTCTAGTCATAAGTTTGCCTTATTTCAGTCATTCCATTCAGCTGTGTTAAATGGCTTCAAAATTTGGAATTCTAGTTTATTGCAAAGTTTTCTGTTACAAGTGTCTCTTATAGGAACCTTGGAAAACAATTCAATATTCACATCATATCTCTAACATTCTTCATTGTTCATATTAGGAGTCATTTCAAACTGGAATCTTTAGGATGAATAATAGTATGAGAGTATGGAAAAGGTGAGACACCAATGAAACCATTTGACCAGAAACAGGTATATGGTCACGATGTTCTTGACACTGAAACTAAAATGTAACTTTGTAAATTTGGTAAATTACAAAACTATATTACTCGAGGAGAAGAGTACAAAAATTGTTTTTCAAGAGGGCACAAGCTTTCCTTAGGTACAAAACAAATTGCAAAGGTCCTGTTAATTACTAATTTCTTTGGCAAAAACTGGAGAAGACCTGGATCTGTAACTACGCCATTTTACTCACTGTTTAATTACAATTTGAGTTAAAATCAGAAAGATGCTTTAAATCAAGGTAGCATAGTAATATATTATGTCTGGCCACACCTTGAAGGATGCATGTAAACACAGTGAATCTGAGAAGATTTAATATCTTGTGATTTTTTGTTCCTGTAACGGACATTTTTCTTGGGTCTATATTGGTGATCCAAGATAAGCCTCTGCACTATTTCTAAAATGTCATTTGTGAGCTATACTAAGGATTGCAATCACAGTACTAAGTGTTCAAGAGAGAAATTAAGTACTTTAAATTTGACTATCTGGAAACAGGGCAGAGAAGCTATCACAGAATCATCAAATGTTAAGGGGTTGGAATGAACCATAAATATCACCTAGTCCTACCCTTCTCTGCCATGTGCAGGGACTCCTCCAACTGGACAAGTTTGCTCAAGGCCTTATCCAACCTGTCTGTGAATACTGCCAAAGTTAGGCTATCCACAACCTCCCTGATCAACCTGTTCCAGTGTCTCATCTCCCTCAAAATAAAAAATTTCTTCCTAATATCTAACCTAAGTTTCTCCTCTTTTGATTTGTACACATTACTTTTTGTCCCATCCCAAATAAACCCGACCAAATCAAAACCAATGATGATGAAGACTCATATTTCAGGGGACCATCAGTCCACCAAGCTGTATGTTTAACATATAGCCAAGAAAAATATTCTTCTTCTTAAACTTCTAAATAGTATCATGATTCCATTCTCAGTTGCCACTTCAGACTATTTGCTACTGCAAGAGCAGAATAATAAGTTAAAAAACATGCACAAGAAAGCTACAGAAAGAAATTCTTTGAAAGGAAGTCAAGAAAAAGAACATATTGGAAGTCAATATCTCGGAATGGATGAAAGGAAGAGAGATGAAAAATCAGAATAAAAGTCATTATTGACTTCTAGCATGGCTGCCTAAAAATCAGTATGATAACTCCTCGTTAATGTTCTTTCAAGTGTGTCAAATTATTTCTTTTGGCTTAAATGGAGATAGGAGAAGAAGGAGTGGGTCTGAGACTAATGAAAGAATATGTTTTCTATGCCACACTTCTTAAAGAACTGTCAGTAAAATAATGGTTTCACTAGTGAATGTTTTAAATAGTAATATTCAAACAATAGCAATATAATGCAAATGCTGATTTTATTTTGGAGATGTACAAGACAAAGAATGAAAACATAAAGCATTCACCATGGATATTTTGTAGCAGACCAGTATCCTGATAATTTCTTTATCTGGAAGAATCTAATATGTTACATTTTATTTGTTTAAAGCTGTATTTTCTCTGAATATCAAAAACTGCATACTGGGAAGTTTGGAAACTAAATTGGAGATAGTGAAGTTCAGCTGAGACTTTGAGGAGAGGAGACAGAAGTCAGCCAGTTGCATTGAAAGTTGAATAATGTGTTAAGATAAATTAAAATACCATTTTCTTAATGATTTGGTGTAGGATGATTCCTATTGAACAAATTCATTAGCAAGGTTCATAAAAGTAGGAAAAATATGTTAACTAATTTTACTGTTGACATGAAGTTGGAAGATGTCATTAGTACTGAATAGTTAGAATATTTGACAGGATGAGGAGAGTGACTAAGGAACAAAGAACTAGAAATAGAATTAATCATATCAAATTCAAGGTCTGAACTGACAGTAATAGATGAGCTACTCTTTATTAGCAACTCCAGCCTAGTATTAATTTTGATTTCTATGACTAGAAAAAAGGAGGAATTTTCTGTATATTAACAAATAAGTAATTATGACACAGTGCAGGTCATGAGTGCAGGTCCCTCTCATAATATTTTGAGATGGAGGAGTACTAAAAGTCTTATAGATGGCTGAAGACTTTCTAGTGTACTGTCCATAATTGTGTAGAGGAAACAAAAAAAAAACCAACAAAGATGTATTCTTAACTTCCCTTAAAAAATAAGTCAAAGACTTTCCTATTAAACCAAGCAAACAAAAAGCTGAAAGGACAGAAAAATTAACTTATACATGTCAATAAATGTCATAAATGTCAATCCTTCATTGAATATCAAAGACAAAACATTATGATATTTCAGGTTGGTGACATTGTCCATACCAAGAATGGCCAAAATAGTATGACATTATGCTATGTATTTATTCTGTGTTATGATTGAGTACATATGCTGATTCTTTTCACTTGTGCTCCAGAGAGGCATTTAATTCATCCAGGGAAAAGAGAAGCATAGGAGAACTATACTTAATCTAAAATCTGGCACAAGAACAAGTAGGACCATAAAGAGACTCCTGAAAATTAGAAAATTTTAATCATCAAAGGGTGAACCTGTAACAGTGTTTAAATGACCTCAATGAAGAACAAAACCTCTTTCACTTAAAGGTAAAACACAAAAGGGATTAATCAGTGTATTTGATTATCATCTAAGGGACTAAACTTGATAAACTTCCTAGTTTTGTACTGTAATGAATACTTATGTACTACTGGAATTACTTCAACAATTTTCTGTTTTCTTGAACAGTGAATTGAAAGGAATCTTAAGGATTTGGAGAAGGGGCATAATCATGTAGTTTGGTGCCTTGTGGAACGTGGTACCACAAAAGTGATGTCACACTGGTCACTTACTCTTTCCAGTGGTGATTTGATATGTTTCACCTTTCCATTGAAATGGGATGTAGGCATATGGCACTCATACTTGATCAAAATTCCAAATACTAATGAGATCAAAATTATATATTGTTATCTGCATTTTATCCAATACCTGAGACTCAAACGTTTTCCTTTTTAATTTCTATGAAAGCATCTATAAAAAGAATAGGAAATTGCACAAAGTTAAGCCCTTGAAAGAGAATTTTAATTGTCTTGGTTTGGATGCTAGGGGGCATAACCAACGATGAGAGACTTGATAGAGAAGACAACAGCAAACAGTTTTATTGTCTGGGGGCTCTATAAACTGTGGAACTCCACTAATGCACAAACTGATCACACACACAACAACTCGACAATATTTGCTAGAAAAGGGGAAAAAGAAAGAAAAGGGGAAAAAAAACCCCTGCTCCTCCGAGCTAGCTGTGATGTGATGGCACAGATCACAGGCACGAATCCCACCGTCGCCATCCCAGACCTGGCCTCACAGTCTCCCCGCTCTCAGGGAGGGGCCGTGGGGAAACAGTGGTCAGACCCACAGGCGGGGCCAGAGTGGTCGTGCATGCTGGGCCAGCCTGCATGGCCTCCCTGCTCCCAGGGTGGGGGCTGCTGGGGGAGGAGTGTGGGGAGGGAGTGGCAGCCCATGCGCTGGGTGCGAGCCAAGCTGGGGCAGCATCGGGTGCCAGACTGACCCCGCACAGCCCTGCATGGAACAAGGTAGGGCCATCCCTGCAGCTCAGCCACCCCACTGCTCTTCCCCTCTCAGGAGAACAGAAAAAAAGGTTTTAAAAGCCAAACATCCCCTCTCCCTCCCTCAAGAAAAAAACCCAAGATTAAACCCATTGCATAAATAGAGATGGTATAATATCTGTTATTCTGTGAATTTTGAACAAAGAATTGCTTCAGTTTAAAAGAGTTCATATCAGTATGGCATAAGTGAGTTCATTTGGATGTCATTGTATTAGCTATATTTTTTTGCCAGTATCATAAATCCCAATTCTGTAAATGCAGGGAGCTAGGCTTTTCTGCTTGTATCTTCTACAGTACAGTCATGACAATTTTAATACTCTTGAGAGACTATCCTTAACTGTTTTCCTGATAGGCAAATCTAGGATTGTAAGTACCTGAGAAATAAAAAGAACAGCCCTCTACTTATTTTTCTTGCACAGTATCTGGATGTACTTTTTAATGAGAAATTGGTGTTTGGGACTTTTCTCTGTATAATAATAAAATTATATATAGCCTGTATCATGGCATCCTTATTAGAATATTTACAAAGGAGAAATGGAAGCAACAGAATGTATAACAATCAAAAATTTTTGTTGAGTTCAGCAGGATTTGTGTTCTTTCTTCTGTAGGAATGAGATTAAGTGCCAGAAGTGGTGCATAGGCATATCTATGTTTTGGAGATATTCCAAAATCCAGAATTACACCATTTCTCAGATTTTCACCAGACTCAAGATAGGAATATCTAATTCTATAGCACAGAACACAAAGCCACTTAGAAAATGAATATTTTCATGTTTATGACTTACATTAGAAAAAATTCTTCACAGAATGAGTGATTGGCTGTTGGAATGGGCTGCTCAGGGAGATGATGGAGTCGCCATCCCTGGAAGTGTTTGACAAAAAGACTGGATGTGGCATTCAGTGCCATGGTTTAGTTGATGAGGCGGTGTTAGTTCATAGGTAGGACTTGATAACCTCAGAGGTCATTTTTAACCTAGTTAATTCTGCGATTATATTTTATTTTATAAATCTTGCTTCATGTTGTGGCAGGATAATTAGTCCACAGTTCTCCTTTCCTTATGAGTTCTACTGATACAGTTTGATTCTTCTTTTCAGAGGTTTTCTGAAGGTAAAAGTTGCATTAGGACTATGTTGAAAAATAATCTAGTAATCTATTAGTACTTTCAAAGCTACATAAGCATTGCATCACCTTTGTCTGCTAATTGTGGAGATGAAAAAGCACAAGGAAGATTGTGGAAAGCAAATGGCAATTTAACATATGAAAGTAAAACAGAGTTTTCTTCCTCTCCATGATTCCTGGGCAAGCATCTACACAATTTTCTTTCTGTACGAACCTAATATATCCCATAGGAATATATTAGTTTATCAGTCAGCAAGAGGTGATTTTTAAAAATTACTTTAGATGCATGTTTACACATACAGGATTTTTAGCAATAACACTGAATGCTAGTAGTTTTTGGAATTTCAAACAAGACAGCTGGAGCGAGCAAACTGATAGTAACATAATCCAACTACATGTAAACATGATTGCGTGCAAGAGTATAGATTTTCAAATAACACTGAACAAATAGTGATCATCTTCAAAAAACAATCCTCTGTTAGAGGATAGAGCATACAACAGACTGAGTACTGAAGTAAGAAAAAAAAAATCCATTGATTACTGCAACTGATCCCAACATCGTTTTATATACAGAGCTCTCCGTGGCTTTGTAATAATTCTTATCCACAGTTTCTGCATTGCCAAACTTGGCACTGAGCCTCATATCTACAAATCCCAGAACATTAAATATTTAGGTTAAAGTAAGTAAAGGAAAGAGAAGCTAGTCAAACAAATCTTGCATTCACTTGGATGAATACACTGACCATTTGTCAATATAGTGAACTCATTGCATTGAGCAGTGTTGCAGAATTATAGTAGAATTTTACTCTTCCCTTTAACTGGTCTTTTTTCAGTGACAGAAAGACGCCTGAATAAGCAGTTTTGCCAGCTCTAGTATTAGATGATAGATGAGGTAAAATAAGATAGCTATTCACTTATAGATAAGGAATTTTTAACACCAAGACAAGATAATAGCTGCAGGTGGGATTTGGTAAAAAAAATATAGTGTAACATTCTGTGTTTGGGGAAAAATCTATAAAAGCATGGAAGAAAACTACTTGGACAACGAAGGATGTAAGCTTCAGAAGAAGGCACACTTAAGAAGTGCACAGGGGCACTTCTAAGGGGCACTTGTGATCTCTTCTAATATGTGCTTATGGCAGTTGGAGCCATAAGGGAGAACCCCAGTGATCCCACAAACACCATTTTCCAGAAGGATCCTGACAAAAATAGGATGCCTAGTTCAACAGGCAGATAATGTAGCCAAAAAAACTGTTAATAGGAAACTTGCAATTTTCCAGCACTCTGTTAGGGCACCAAGATCTCTACGAGAAAGTATCATGGGATTACACAGATCTGAGAAGAGACCCAAGAACCTTCTTATGGTGATTCTTCTTTGAAGCCAGTGATGAATGAAGCTGGTGATGTAAGTGGAAATAACACATGACATTGTCTTTTCACACTGTTTTCATCTTTATACATATTGTACAAAGCTAAATTACTACAGTTGAGTAATAAAGTACTGAATCATTTGGAGAAAAGGTGCTCAGATATACAAAGATATCGAGCTCCTAACATGAAAAAGCAAGGAACTTAAAAAAAATAACTATAATTTTAATACTGCACTGTCACATCATGTGAGATTACTTGCTAGACTCATTAATGAGTCTTAGTACCTCCTGAAAAATTATGAATTCAAAGATCCATTTTCTTTTAAAACCCACAAAAAAAATCATCAAGCAATGATTAAAGTGAGTTCTATTTTATGGCATATACAGTGTTTCTTGTGCTGCAGAAAGGACTGCTGCATTGTAAAATGTATTTTTTGACCACAAAATCGGACTTGGGACTGATTACTTTTTTAAAAACAACATGAATGTTCTGAGAAGCAGATGAAAAGTGTATGTGGGAAAGAAACCTAATGTATATGGAAGTGAAAAAGAAATCCTGATTCCCACCTTTTTGATATCATGATTAAATACCCTGTATAGAGTCCTTTCTATTAGTGAGGATCAAGCTGGATGTAGAAGCAAAGCAGTATATTTATATGTGCCTGATCCTCTGTCTAAGTAAATTAAGCTTTCTGAAAGCAAGTTTATTAGTTCAGTGTTGCAGAGTCTAACTAACTTAACAATGGAGTGTCCCAGAATGAAACCAGAACCTCTGCACTGCACAAAACCAAGAGAAGGAAACAGATGTACAGATGGTTGTCTGAATGTCTCTGTGCTGCTTCTAGAGTGCAAAACATTTGCACAGCCTGTGTCATTGTTTATAATGGTGTCACTCCTTTGATTCTCATTAAATACAAACTGCAGAAAGATGTAGGAGAATGAAATCACAGATAACTAGAATATACCTATTGATAGCAAATGGTACAATTAGGGGGGAGTATATAAAATTTACTAAAAAGTAGAGTGTAATTTGAAAGAGTTTCTAGTCAGAAAAAAAATAAAAATTTGGTAACAAGACAGTATTCACAAAGTAATTTTTATTTCATTGAACTTAGGGCTTTTCCCCCAGAAAATAACAGCATGAAAAAGCAATTTCAAGTGAAATATTCCAAGTGTATTCAAAATTGCTTTTATGAAATTTCCCTTTATATAGGAAAGCTCAAAATTCAGCAATTCCACCTAATTATAGTTTCTGATAAACATCGGCAAACATAATGTTAGGCCTGTGAGTTAAAATCATTTAATCTTTTTCTTTTGCAAATATATATATATCTGGATATTAAGAGTATTACTTCTGAATTCCACAAAGTTGTTCAGAATGCGTACATCAGTGAGTGCTTGGCGATGGTATAACTTATGAGGAACTGTGAATCAGCTGGGAGTAACCCTATCCAAAAGTGGAATTCCATGTGATAATTTAAAGAAGAAAATTGAGTTTCAACTTTCATTAATGCAATAATGCTATTTTTATGTTTTGTTTATATTGTCAATTATTTGAGCAGTATTTTCATCCCTCTAAATATTGCAAATCATTATAAAATACTGCTCATGGGAAGAAAAATAAATCTGTCAAAGAAGGTATTAGGCAACCCAACCAGCCCAAAATAACATGTAGCAAACTGCTTCTGGATCATATATAGGCAACGATGCAAAACGAACTCATGGGATAAGACCTTGTGCAGACTTTTGGGAGTAGAAGCCATTTAGCATTTGACAGGCACACGCTATGCTGTTTATTGACTTGGGCAATGGTTTTACAACTTGTCATGTCAATAGACCTACAATACTAATGACTTGTTTGAACATAAAAGCACATATTTCTTCATACACTATTCTGTTAATTTATGATGACCATGTTTTAATTTTCTTTTCAATGGAGTGAGAAGAGGACACAGCCTTCAGTCACTAGCCCTAGTATATGACAACTCATGAGTTTTTACTGGACAAACATACAACTATCAGCCAATTGGTAACCAATCAGCTAGGAGAGCAATATTCATTTTTTATTAAATACTCATATTTGCCTTTTCTCTGACCTCCTCCTTTTTACTGTTAAGAATGGATCACCATTCTAAAGTGTTACCCTGCCTTATCTATTTTCCAGACAGGAAATCCAGATTTTGTGAATCTAGCAATTGCCTTATCAAACTTCATGAGTAATAAGTCAACAAATAAATGAGGTAAAGAATATACGTATGTGCCTCATTGACACATTTTTGCTGGTTACTAGAATTTGGTAATGATACCTCAGATATTGTTCAGGCTCAAAAATTGCATTTGCACTTCTGAGCTTCCATTATATACCTGCTAACAGTCTGTAACAATACCTTTTAGTCTTAATTAAATACTGATGTTTTACAGTTCCCATTGGGACAATCTAACCTTTTCACTGCCTATTCTGCTCTAATTTAGGATAGTTTCTGCTCTTAAATTAGCTTAGATTTGAAAAAAAAAATCTTTCCAACAAACTGTAGTTTTATGCTCCTTCATTTTAATAAAAGATGCTCCCATTATGATAAAAATGGTATGAAAAGACGCAAGAATGTGTAAAAATATGAATTACATTGTAGTATGCTAATCTAATTTTTATTTGAGATTTTTTTATAAGGTCTGAAAAAGTTCCATTTGGAAAACTCTTGCCTCTTCTCAGTATATCCACTGTTAATTTGCTCTTTTGATATTCATTACTTTTTGTGGAAAATTATGTGTAAGCATGTAAGAAAAAATTGCAATGCTTTAAAGTAAGCTAAGAAAACTACTTTTGCCAAAGAAACTGTAGGAATGAGTTATACAAGCAGCTCTAAAGATCTGTTTCCTGAAAAGCAAAAAAGATCTCTGAACTATCCTGAATGGAATGGTGCTTGTATAAGCTCCACAATGCAAGTAGTTTTTATCTTCTAATCAATGAGGCTTAATGACAACACAATGACACTAATAATCATTAACAATACAAATTCTGATTGTAGCTATGAGATAAGAGTTGAACCAAGGAATTCTGAAAAGTCTGATTCATTGTCCAAGTTTCTATTTTTTGAGAGGTTGTGCAATTCAGATGTAATGATCAGTTCATGGTAACATCCACTAAGTCACAAGGAATTCTTGTGGTAGGTTTTTGAAAGCCTGGGACTTTTAGGCCTAATTTTTGAGAGTTTTTAAAATTAGCTTAAGTAACCGTCTCTTTAGGCTAATATAAAGTTAGCCTAGAAAATTTCTGTCTGAAGAACAGCAAAGCAAAAAAGTAAACAATATCCTAGTTTCTCAAAACATTGGTGAAACTTTCTCAAAATACATCTGTAGCTTCTTGCTAGCTTAGATCTCTCGCACAACAGCAACTTTCCTCTATCAAACAGGTGCTGTTTTGCAGAGCCTTTCCCATGCTTTTTCGGAAAAGCAGTTCTAGCCAGTATCAAAATAGTCAAAATATCCAAAACAAGGAGAAGTGATTTCATGTTTAACCTTAGCCAATAGAAGGGTTAAAAACAATTGTGTGGACCAATAAAGATATAACACGCTAGTTTCTAAAAAGTATAAAAAGCTGTAAGTTTTCTCATTGAAATGGCTTCCTCGATGAACCCTGTCTCAATCATTTCTAAGTGCGCCGGCATGGCTTCAACAAGGAATCATGAAGATGATAGTTATTCCAGAAGTTTTGCGTATCTGTTTTACCCTTCCAAAAAGAAGATCACGCCTCCCATCCTCCCCAGTCCAAACCCCCAAACAAACAAAATCAAAACAAAACAAAACAAAACTAAACAATCCACAAAAAACATATCTCATGATATCCACTTCAGATGTAATAGTAAACCAAACAAAAAGAGCCTCAATATCATTCCCCTGCTACTGATCTCTTCTTCCGTTAAAAGAAGGAAAAGTATAAAGGTTTGTTTATAGCTGGAAAGAAAACAAATTCTATTGTGGTTATGAACTGTAGTTATATTATCTTTGGATGATGTCTCTGACTTTCAGTAAGATGTTTTTGAATGTCCACAATGATTGCTTTTGCACAGAACAGAACTGGAACATACTGTCATGACAAACTGACAATATTAGAGACTTGCAAGAGCATTGATTAAAGAATAATAAATGAATTACAGAATGATTTCCAAAGGACACAGATATATACAGCTGTAAGATTAAACCTGGCTATCTTTTTTACTGCTACCATATGTCACAGGTGTGGAATAGGTAAAATTACATAGTGAGGGAGTGATGACAGGTCTGTATCCATACATCATTCCTACTGAATTGCATATGTGCACCTTTTATTTATTTAGGTATTTTTGTCATTACTCTTGGATGTGTTTCAGCAAGTTAGACTTTCTAATTGACTTAATGGAAACATTCTGGGGAAAAAAAAAATCTGTACTAAGAATGTTTTGTTTGTGCAGTTGACATTTGCCTGATTTTCTTCTTACTAGTATTTACGCGAGAAACAGGGAACACAGAAGTTCATTCCAACCTGAGTTTGGAATCAATTCCATATTAATTAATTGAAGTTCAATGGATTTTAAGTAGGTTTTATAATTACAGAAATACTCTGCTTAATGCAGAAAAGAAGGTGAAATGGGCTTAAAGCTAGTTAAGATCTCTCCCACTCATAGGTTAAATCCCAGTACAAGTTAAAATAGCCTCAGGCTTTCTGTAACTTGCACCAGATGGTAGAACCCCTAAGAGGCAATTACATTGGCAAGGATGACTGGAGCATGGTATGCTCCAAGTAAAGTCCTTCCTGTCCCAGTACAATTCCAATAAGCCTTTCTTTTGCCAGGTTGCTGCAATGACAGCTTTACACTGCTCAGAGACTTCTCCCATGTGGGATAAATCCCCAGTTAGTCAGAACAGGTTTAATTCTGCTTAGACCTGCTAAAGCAATATATGGCCAACTTGGCTTAGAATAACATTTGGCCCCACATCCATAGCTAATGAATAAGCAATAGTCCAGTTCTGTATGACATCAATTTTGTGTATGAGTTTTTTATTTTAATGTTTCTATTTTTTCTCTTCCTCGTAACAGTTCATAACTACAGATTATCTGTATGGAAAAATGATTTCTGGTACCTATCCTAAATTGCTTTTTTGGTAATTGCTATTCACGTTCACTTGTGCAATTAACACAATTATGTTGGGGGAGGGGAAGCAAGTCCCACTCCCAAAGCTTTAGGTTAGCACTCAGCACAGTATTTCAACAGCCTGCATTCTCAGACCTTATACATCTAAACTCTCAGCCTGCCCTCATACCTCATAATCTTTAATCCTGACATCAATCTATGTGCACAGTGAAATTACTACAGTGCTGTGTTCTGAAAACTGGCAGAAACCCAAGGGAAGATTGTGAAAAATTGCAAGTTTCTCGTTCATTTTCATTAGAAAACTGGTAAGACACAAATCTTCTTCAGATGTTCTCTGAAATTCCTCCTACTTATCAGTGAGGTATTAAATAGCATCTCTCATCTGTGAGGTTGAAAAATCACAGAAAGCTGTTCCAGTTGAACTACTGCTTTCTACAGGTTGGTACAAGACCTGCAAAGAAGTGCCTGGTAATTTATTTTTTATTTTAATTTCTGATGGCTTCAACACTGAAAGTCTTAAAGGGGTGCTCACCAGAGTCTCGATTTTGTGTATTGAAGGTTCACAGTCAGTTTCTAGATCAGAAATTGTACTGCAGTAGTTACTTCTACATAGCAGCCCTTTCAGAAAACAAAAAATGCAATATGTGGAGCTTTTATGGGGTATAGATTTTGGCGTTCAAGAACATGCATTTTAAAATCAGGATTATATCTGAGATGAAAAAACTGAGGAAAGTTTTGCAGTATTAAAGAACTCATATCTCCTGATATTTTCTCCATACTTTTTGATAAAACATACTTTCTCCCTAGCATGCAAATATTCTGCCCTGAGCTTTAGAGCTTAAAAGAGCAAAACCTGAAGGACTTCATCTGAACTGATGTGGATGGGGTTAAACCACAATTTCTTTTAGAAAGTAGTCCTCCTGTTATCTGTATCTTACCAGCAACAGCACAAGACCCAGTGATCGACTGTCTACACAGCTGGAGTCCTGGAGAAAGCAGGTGCCAAAGTTTCTGAAAGAGAGCCTATGCACTGTCTTCATAAATGTCTTCAGCAAAGTTAATTACTCCAGACTGAAGGTATTAAATTGCTTTTTGAGGCTGAGGTCTCGAAGAACATGATAGCAGAAGCATATTTTCTGGAAGCTGGTTTGTTTTTTTTCTCTGCCTGAGCTCAGCAAGGTAACTAGATTTGATCTCTGAAGACATTTTTTGCTTTGGTCCATTAAGTGATACAGCTTGGCATTGATATGAGGCTTTATTTCCATGTGCACTTCCCTGTGCATATTCTTATAGTATAATCCTACAGTATTTCAAGAAAACACATCAGACTGCTTCTTTGTATTACACTGTTTCCTGATCGACCTGATAAATTCTGCCCAGTGCAACATCAAGTCTTCACCTTCGTTAACATCATGGGATTCTGCCTCATGATGGAAAAACTAATTTCTTCATTTCTCTATAGTCATTATGTTATAGACTCAGCAGTGACATACACTAGTGAAGTCAGCATTGTCTCACCTTCACTGTTGGATAACACCATCAGATTTTCTGTCTTCCTCAAATCAAGGAAAGCACACTGAAAATGTGTAATTTGCTAAATACACAAGTTGAATATTTTGTTTCCAATAATATAATGCCAGCAGTTATTGTAAACACATACATAAGTAATGGTTGTCTTTTACTTCATTTCTTGGTGAAACTCTGAAAAATACTCCAGCTCTGCAGACAAGTAAACAGTTTCAAATAAGACTGTCTAACTGTAAAGAGAAATTAAACAAACAAGTTAATATTGCTAGGGGAATGATGTCGGAATGAGAACAAGTAGATAAAGTAATACACGCACTTTCTAGAAAAAGCACACTATATTAAAAATATACATACAGCAAATATTTTCTGTCTTATTATTTTCCCCCTTTGAAAGTTAATATCTGTGGGATCCTATGTGTCATTCTCAGTTTCTTTGTCTATAACTTTATGATATTTTAGCAGCTCAACAAACTGGAATTCAATAATGTTGTAATTTACATTGACAGCCCTTTCATTCCTAAGCTTCATTTTTATTGTATCTGCATCTTGTACAAATTGGCACAAAATATCCTATTAGATTAGACATACAAAAAATATTAAATGTCACTGTATTTTGATGAAGGTCAATCAATATAGTTTGCTAGAACATTCCTAATTCTCAGATTTCAGACCTTTTAAGTCCTGTTTTTGAAGAAAAATAATTTAAAAATCGAGGAACAAGTTTGAAAATAACTTGAAAGCAGGATATTTTTTACAATTCTGACACATATTAGAAGCCTGTAGAGTGATTAATTCATCTCATACCTTATTATATACACTTATCAATCATAATTACCATGAATATTTTTTGGTGACCAAATACATTCTTGTCAAGAAACGTTTAAACCAAAATTCTGTAAGGGAGACATGGGTTGGGGACATAACACTTGGTCACTGATAGTGGCCTGATGATCACTGTTTGGAAACGATCATTCTATAACACATATTTTTTTAGTATTCGCAAACACTAACAAGACTATG
Source organism: Serilophus lunatus (assembly GCA_013399895.1). Classification (NCBI taxonomy): domain Eukaryota; kingdom Metazoa; phylum Chordata; class Aves; order Passeriformes; family Eurylaimidae; genus Serilophus; species Serilophus lunatus. The sequence continues at coordinate 55,189 of VXBA01005758.1, read as the reverse complement.
TTATCTTAGACTGTGTTACTAAGATAAACATATACTCATTAAATATTTTAAATCAAAATAGGTCATTAGCAAGCATAAATAAAAGCCTTGTAGATTTTGTTACATTACCTTGATCTCTCTTTTCTACTACTATGATCACTTGCTCTTAAAGTGAAATCCTTAAAAACATTTACATTTAGTGAACACCTAAATTTAGATTTCTATCTGTGCAAAGGTTGACAAGTTTTCGTATTGAGAGAAAGCAGGGGTCTTTCTTTATTAAATTTTTTTCGTTTGAAAAACAATCTTGCATGATAGGCACATCAATGCCAAAGGCATTTTTTAGCTGTGAATTTTAATTTCCAGTTAAAAAAGGCATGACATTTCAAGGCCATGGAGCAAAGATACAGTGTATAACAGTGTATTGGTAGACTGGGTACAGGAAAAATCATATATGGTAACTGAAGTTTTATTTCTGCAACTGACAATTCGTTGTATATTTGCAAGCTCTATATTTAATCAATAAGCATTTGCAAGTATAGTAACATTTGTCATAAATCTCCCCATTACTGCTTGTTTTGTTTCCTAAAGAGCCCATTAAAACAAAACAAAACAAACAAACCCAAACAAACAAAACCAAAAACCCAACAAACAAGCAAACAAACCAATCAGTGAAAAAATACTCACATACTTTATTCTAAAACGAAAAGAACATTTTTACACTCTTACAAAGGTGTTTGCACACTGGGGTTTTCCTCTTTGAGTTGATCACCTTAATCTTCTCCTTTCCTCCTGGTATTATAGCTTTTTATCATTCCTCAAGGTTTTCTTTTAACCCAAATCTTTCAGAATTATATGATATATCCAGAACATAAAATTCATGCCACAACAGGACTAGTCCTGAGTTACATTCTGACTTGACTTTCTGACTTCCTTCTCTCTCCTTAAAGACTACTTTTCTTCTACTATACAACTTCTACAGTCCTTATTTAATTTATTTCTCTAAAATATTTTTCCAATTTTCTCTTCCTGCTGAAAGGGACACAGAAGTGGATCAATGCTAAAGCTTTATGATAGTATCTCAGCATTATTAGAGGTGCATTTTGTTTCTCAGTCATAAAGCAGAACTATAGAACTATTTTTTTTTTTTTTCAAGAGAAAAGACCTGATTGAGCCAACAGGAATAAATTGCCCTAGAAAGCTGCATATTTTCTGCCATTATAGAAATGACAGATTAGTTAAACAGATATCTGCCAAATGACCTGAAGTATGGGGAAGAACTTGAAAAAACACTCATGTTCCCCATGAACCCCATTCTTCAATATATAGGTTTAAGAAATACTGAGTGATATAGACAACTTTAATTACCAGAGTGAGTAGAGTTTAAGTAAAAAAAACCAGTATGATTTCTCACTGCAGTTTAGTGGAAAAATTAACACAAAATCTTTACCTCATTATTTATTATTTAATCCATATTACATGATGTTACACAAGATGGTACCATCTTGAGATAGTATGAAGTTCTTTCTGATCTCCAAACTGCAATGGTTTGGCATGTCCCACTTAATTTTTTAAGAGCAAATTCTCACTCTCAAATCTCTCAATATCCACAAACTCCTTCCATTTTGTTGCTATAAACAATGTCAGTATCAAAAAATTCTGTTAATTATAGAAAAATCTTGAGTTTAGAATGTGCATATTAGAGTTACCAATTTAATAATCAATGACAAAAGTGACATTTGCTGCTTTACTTAACTTCATGGTTTTATAATGTGTTCTTCAATCTCATCCATTTTTTAATGTCTGTGTTCTATATATTAAATAATTTATGTACACTAATTTTCCACAAATTTAATTTCAACCTTTAGTCTTTAGTTTCATTTTTGATAGTAGAACATTATATGAATAATAATAATAATAATAATACAAAACAGAAAACTCCTCGATTTTTCTCCCAGCCTGTGACAAAATACCAAAATAATGGAGTGCAGTGGTATATAATATCTGTACTATGCGGTACACAGTATAATTGCAGTTTAGGGTTGCATCTTTTTCTCTAAAATTTTCTTTCCTCTAGGATTAAAACAGATTTATTAATACTTTAATATAGAGATTGTGCAGGTGTGAGGCTTAATTACAAAATATGTTGATTCTGACTGAATAAATTAAATTACTAAATCCAACTTTGGACACAGAACAGTGCAAATTATATTAAAAAGTCTTTATATTTGGAAGTTGGAGCAAGATGCTATAGCTGAAAGGCAATTGGATTAAATTAGCTTTGAGATTACAAGTCTTTAAGCAAAATTTAGTAATTGAATATTAACATACGCATTTTGTTATAACTCTCTTCTCTCTTTTTTTTCATTTTTAGTTACTTCAGTTTTCAATGAAATAAGACTCCTACACCAATTTGCACTGTTGCGCTTGAAGTTAAAATTGTTCTCCTGCATCTCAAACCCTGCTTAATCAAAGCTGAAGCCATCATGTGGGCTACAATAAACTCTTAGTTCTTCTAACTTGTTTTCATCAATGATATTTTGTTTCCTACAGCTGTGCATCACAGAAAATATGCAGCTGTCTTGTACAGAGTTCCAAGTATTACTAATGTAAATGGTTAGCACTGTCTTCAAGGCATCATAAGAACAATCAGTGAAGCCCAGGGAATTCTGTCTTTTATAAACAAGTGTTTAATACTTCAAGACTACTGAATGAGAATGTGCAAGGCTATGAATAATTGTACCTGAGGGCTTATGCAATTTTAAAGACTGAGAAATGTGTATGCTATCACAGTATCTTCTATCTTGAGATACCTCTCAGCTCTACTGCAAACCTCTCATGAATATTCTACAGTGCATGTCTTGTTTTCTATTGCTCTGTGTGAAATCCTTTGTTTTGATTCTCTGTGCTTCCTTTCATGCTGATAAAGTGTTATGAGTGCATGAAATACTTCCCAAGTGACTAACGTAATATGCCCAATGCCAGTGAAGCTTTGAGCAAGCACATCCCTTTTGCTGAGTGCAAAAAAGGGAGATACCAGTAACAGCACTATAAACCACACGTTTTAACAAAAATAATGTCATAGCAAAGCATCAGCCTAGCAGGAATTGCAAATAAATTATTGAAGTTAGGAACTCAGAGCCATGCACAGAAGATTGAATTTATTCATACTGTTCTTTTTCTGTTTTATTTTAATTAATTATGTATCATCAAAATTACATGCAATGTCTCAATCATATTTCTAGGATATGTCTGCCAATTTTTTCTAGGCAAATTCTTCAGACTTCACACAGATAAGAAGTTCTATTGAAGGAAAAATGAGCACTTACCTGAGTAAAACATTTTATACTTGCTCTTATTTAGACACATTGCAGCTGTTCTTAGAGACACATCTCATTACCTTATAGACCACTTCAGATGATCCTACACCTATGTGAGCAGATATGGGAAACATTATCCAATATGCATACAACCCCACTGTAGATAGTGGTTCCAGCAACCACTGGGACACATTATGCCAGTACCTTGCATAGTTTATTTATGATACCTTCCATTAACGCTACTTGATCAGATTTGGTCATATAATTTCTAATTTGCATGCATGAAACACTTGTGAAGTGACTTCTGTGAATACATAGGTTCTGGATTCCTATTAAAAATTCAGTTGATTTACTCTGACCTTAAGACTTATCATGCATATAAATTCTTTTATACATGTATATGTGAAATTTTTTGTGCCTATGTGTGAGAGGCCTAGGCCAATCTTCCCAAAGGAATTCTTTACAGACTGATGATGCAGATCAAAGTATAATTACATACTACGACATACCTTAGGTGATGTTTAAGTCCAGGGGTAATGAAGCAAAAGACTAGAGAACAAGTCTTATGAGGGGTGGCTAAGGGAGCTGGGGATATTTAGCCTGAAGAGAAAGGTTTACAGGGGACACCTTATCGTTCTCTAGAACTCCATGAAAGGCAGTTTTAGAAAGCTTGGTGTGAGTCTCTTCTCCCGTATAACAACAGAGAGGATCAGAGAAAATGGCCTTGTGTTGTGCCACGGGAGATTTAGATTGGATATTAGGAAAAATTTCTTCACTGAAAGGGTGGTCAGGCATTGGAACAAGAATCCCAGGGAAGTGATAGAATAACTATCCATCTAAGTACTCAAAAATGTGTAGATGCAGCACTTGGGGATATAGTTAAGTGGTGAAGATGACAGTATTACATTACTTGTTGGCCTTGATGATCTTAGAGGTCTTTTCCAATCTTAATCATCCTGCGATTCTACGATTCCATGTTGTTACTGTTGGTGACAGTCAATGTTACTGTAAAGACTAAAATGGAGATTTTCTGAATTACAGAAGATATAGATAGTGGCAACTTTTTGGCCGTAGTTAACATGTGGAAGTGTCTTTAAAACAATATTAAAGCAAATGAGAATAGGTATGTTGCCTAGTTTACTCTTTATCTAACATTACATAAGATTCTACTAAGATTCAAGAAAAGGTAAGAACTCTACCTTAGAAAAACAAGGGAAATTGTAAGTAGCTAAAAGCTAAAACATCACTGGTATCATCATATGGAAAACTAAATCTTAATATTCTACACCTGCTTGGTATGCTTTGACTTATATACTGCTGCCCACACATTCAGTTAGGATGTAATCAGAAGAGATCACAGTGCATTGTGAAGGTTCCTATTGCATGAAATGAACTAAAAAATTAATCAATTGATTTGTTTTGTGATTTACCTATTATTGAATACTTACTATTTTTAACAAACAAAAAAAACAACACTGTTTCCAAAAGGGTTGTATTCAAAAGATATGCAATCTCTCAATTCTTCATTCACTTGCTCATTTACACTGTTGCAGAAAGTCACTGCAGAGTCTTGAATAGATGTGACCTATGGAAGACAAGTAGACCCATGATCACGTCATGAAAAAAAATCAGGTATTACTGAGTGGCAGAGACCTTAATTATTGTGATCGGTGAATTGCCACTTTTTAACTCAAATCCCTGCTCATCTGCAACAAAACTAATGTCTCTGGAGAACTTTTTCTGCTAGGTCTCAGGAATGAAATATAAACCCAGAAAAACTCATATGGTTTCCTCATTTCATTCATGTTTTGGGCCCTGTATTTACTTCTTTCTGTTCAGAGAACCAAAGAACAAAAGCATCCGGCTCTAGACCAAGTTTCTTCTGCCATAGTCCCTCTGGATGCCTCTTGAGAAATGCTTCTTTTTAATGTGAGTGTGAATAAACAATCAGGAGTCCCAGACAAGAGATAGTCTGTTGTACTTCTTTCCTCAATCTCAGTTGTATTATCAAGGCACACTTGGATGGAAATAGGTGTAAATGTTCACTAACTCAGGTCTGTGTTAGTTTAGTACTATGCATAAACTTCAATCCCCAGCTAAGAATCAACCACACTCAGCACAATACTGTAATTTGTAGCAGAACAACAAAAGAACTGAGCAATGTTGATCTCAGCCTGTGCCATGGTAGTTTTCTGTTCTATTACTATTTAGGGTTTGCATTGCAGTTTTGCTCAAAGGCTTGATAGGCACTGGATACAGGGAACCATGTATATGGGCCCCCTCATCCCAACCTTGTAGCTGAAAAAAGAAGGGACCTTTGTCATGGATAAATCATCTAGAAAACGTGATAAGGAGCCCAGAGGTGGGTTTCACAGGAGCTGTGCTAACAAACCCGGATAAGACAGCCCAGACCAATGTCTTATTTGCTTGGAGAACACTTACTCAGCATTTTTTTGAATAGAAGCTGGATAGTTCAGATCGAGGAAGAGGAGTTTTCATCCCCATGACAACCACAGACCCCTGGTCAGGGAGAATAGGTGGAGATTGGGCAGAACCTGGGCAGGATGAGGAGGGAACCTATAATAATGAGTAAGTATATTATGTCCAGCCTTCTCACACTTAGTTAATGCATATGTATATCTTACTAACGAATATGTATAGATAAGTTGTATATTGGCTTGCCTGCAATGTCTTTTGTTATGCAAGTTTGGAGGAAAAATCCCCCTTGCATCCTGGTGCCAAAATAAACATACCTGCTTTCCAACTATTTGTGAGTTGTAGAGTTTGTTTTCCACGTGTCAGACCCCTTTACAGTATCAAACCCTATTCTGTCTGGCTCTGTGAGAAGGAACACTACATATATATAACTAAAAAAAATACCCCACAGAACTGTCAACCGGATGGCCATTACCTATTCGTTAGTTCCGTAAAATAAACTGTCCCCAGCTTCCCTTTTTTCCGAATGATTCTTTTCTCCATCAGTATATTTAAAAATATCTCTCTGCTCCCAGATCACTCATTACTGCCAGCTTGAATGAATTCATCAGTTTATCCCTCTGGTTTTACTTGTTTGGACCTATATATACATGTATATACAGACAAAGAAAGACATAATTTTCGATTTTACACTAGATTTGATGATGCTTAATTAGATCAGTTAACAGAATTCAATATCAAGATAGACTGCTTTTTATTTTGATAGGTGTTTTCTGTACTATGTGGAATTCTAGATGCTAAAACAAATTTGATATCAAACCATAGTCCTTATTGGAAGGAAAGAAGAGTCAAATCCCAGGATGGAAGGGTTGGTAGGACAATGATTAAAATTTTTTTACTAATTTTTAAAATTAGAATTGTTAACTCTAATGCCTTGGATTGCTAGACTATAAAATAAAAGTGGATCAAAACCTAAAAACCCAAAAGCCAAAAATCTTGTATTTGATGGCAGGCCAACCTTATTCAAAACAAATCCCTTAAGGAAGGGGTGTTTCCAACCAAAGTGGTCCCGGTCTTAAATCTATGATTAACAGAAATATGTACATTTTTTCTCTATATTAACGGAACACAAATTCATATTGAAGGTAAGTCCACTAACATATGTTGAAGACAGATCAGCTTTATATAGACTATATAAATAAGTAGATCAGTCACCTAGTCAAACATTCTGAATAGAAGACAGAATTTGACCAACAAAAAAAGCATATCAATGAAATGTCAAAACAAAACTGTCTGAAAAGAAATACAAGACTTTGAAAGGCACAATTAGTCATAAAATTAGTTCAAAAAGCATAATTTTTGTTGTAAAAAATTACTTTTTTCCTTCATTTAATACTTCATTTGTGAAAGTGTCAGGTAGCAAAAGTCAAAAAACAGAAATTGAACAAATCACAGAAGTGTTAGAAGTTTTCCCTAGAATTGCTATACATATTGTCAGTGATTTTTTTGGCTATTACAGTGTATGATGTAATATAAAGGATCAAACACATTTATATACAACTAATAGCTGAGCACTATCACTCAGTTATATCTATGATTCAGGTATATTGGGTTAACCAGAGAATCTAGTAGGAAGTGTACTGTGAATATATGTGTCTGATACCTGTACTGCACTGAAACTGTTCCACCTCCTTCTCGCTCTTGTCTTTGATGGGAAATTCCTATCACACATAACAAATGTTCTTTTCCAAATTTCTTGAGATTATCTGAAAAAAAGCTACAGCTCTAATAAATCTATTTCTCATCTTATTTTCCAAGCAATGGCCATTTTGCTAATTCCAGCTCCTCCATTTCAGAATCCATCTCTGCATAATTGAAGAACTTCTTCCTCTACCACAACTATCATCCAATGTGTATTTTTCCAAATGTAATATCTACTTTAAAACAAAGTAGAACTCCAGTGAATACTAACTCTAGGTTTGGGTATATGAAATCTGTTAGAGTGGGCTCAGAATAAAACCCTAATAATAGCAAAAACTACAATAATAATTAAAATACAAGGATCGCTTGACTGTGTATGACACTCTAAAAACAACACAGGAAAACCTGCTGAATAAGTGCAACTCATTATTAGGGACCAAGTTGCAGGATACTAAAATTCATCTCACTTTTCTCGGATCACAGGAGTGAAATTTCCTGTTTATTTCAGTGACAACTCTCTGTATTGAATTGTCTCTACATTTAATAATTTGTGCATGCATGTAGCTCATATTTTAAGAATATTTAGGAAAAAAAAGGCAGACACTACAGACAATTATGTGGGACATGCAAATAATTTCAATTTTCTTTTCATAACAAATCTGCCAAACAGATGGCCTTGGAAGCAACGTTATTGACTAAAAGCTGGATACTGAAATAATACATACAGAGAAGTAAACAAATTATGACTGTCCAAAAAGGGCTCAAAAACATTTCATGCATCAACAATCACAAGGTTAAGAATGAACCGATAAGTCCGGGTTAGTAATACTGATGTGTGCAAGAATTCCAGGTTTTTTGTGTTTGATCTATTTTTATTTCT
>VXBA01005758.1:36733-46837 GCA_013399895.1 Serilophus lunatus | reverse complement strand
TTTTTTTTTTTTTTTCCAATGATTTCCAACAACAACAAGATTGAAAACTAGAAATAAATTATTCCAATTCATATTTAGGTACTATTTTCTGAAATACTCAGATACTACAGCTAGAGTTCTACCCCTGCCTTCTGGAGCAGGGTGTAATAAGCAACGTAACATTTAGCTCTTGCAGGGAGAAATAAAAGCCCCAAGCAAAACCTACAAACTCCAAAACTAAAGAAAAACAAACCAAGTAAAACCCAACCCAACCAACCAAACAAAAAAAACTAAAACCAGTGATAGGAAGTTATAACATTAAGGAAAATTAATCCATGACTATTGATGATGCTCAGCCGAAATCCGCTTTTTTAAGTGATTTGATGTTTCATTCATTACTTGAAGGGAGGGATGTTCAGGGAATGATTAATCTTTAGGGAGATGCTCTCTAGAGCTGCTGCAGACATGTAATGTGAGGTTATACATTCTAAGCTTGTTTTTCGATCCCTTTCACAGAGGATGAAGTGTGGTAGAGGTACTGGACTTTTTAGGCAAGTTTACTAGCCCTAACTATGTGGGGTCTTACAGTTCATAACAAAACAGGAGGTGCATAAGCAGTGCCCTATATGCATATGCCACTCACAACCTGCATCTCCCTTCTGGGAACCAAGTCATCCAGAGAAAGACGTAACAAATGAAATAGCTGAAGAAAAGAAAGCAACCATATTTCAGGAATTATCAAACAGATAAGAAGACATTTGTCTTTGAAGAACCTGGATAAGTCCTTGCTGTTCTTACATGCACAGAATTCTTCATGCATTTCTGATTCAGGGAGCCGGCAGCATGCATTCAGCCACTTTCAGTATTTCAAAGCCATGCCAGGTCTTCCTCATTGAATCTAAAATGTTAAAAGCAACTTTGAAAGAGGGTATAGAAATATTGCAGCTGTTACTAATCAAATGAGTCCATCAAACCAATGCTATTCCTGACAGCTGTTGAATATTAAATGAGGCTAAACACAGAGAGGACTGAGAGCCTGAAGCCTTATCCTTCTAAACGGTGCCTGGAGAAAAAGAGTTTCAGGCCACTGAAGTAGTCAACTACTACCTGACAAGCCATTCATTAAAACGGAATGGTCTATTAAAGTCTTTCCTTAGTTCAAAATAAAATTGCAAAACCTGGGATCTTTAGGAAGATGAGGAGAATAATTTGATCCAGAAAAATAGCAAGTTGTTAGAATTTCTTGAAAAAATAAAATAAATAAAACATACCCTGAAAGATACCAATAATTACCACATAACTGACATACCTGAAATACATAAGAGTTCAACAATTAAGTTTTCATAAGTTGTTATTAAGCGTGTCAAGAAACAGACTGTTCTTAGGTGATATGATGCATTTCTTTTAGAGGAAAAATATTCTTGAGAAATCTCTAGCAGGAAAATATTAATAAGTAACAAAAAAATAAATTTAATGTGAACTTTAAAGAGAAATTTTGTTCCACAGAAAAAGACAGTTCTCAGAGCTACTGCACTGAACTTTTATGTTCTTTTCTCAATAGCTACTTTCTGTGGTGGGCCCTTGTAGATGAAGTATGTCACAGTCTTGTAATGCAAAAGATGTAAAACAGATATAAACATTTGTGGCCAAAAGCTACATTAAATATGGTCAATTACTTTCATTCAGAAAAAAAAAAAAAGGAATATGGCCAGTCCATTTTCTGCAGAGCAATGAAGTTCTTGTGCCTACAGGCTACATGGAGCATAAATTGCAACAGACTGAGAAAACTAGACTTTAAAAAATCCATTTATTTTCTCAAAACGCCTGACAGGTACCTGTAATCCACTTACTTTGCTAAAAATCCAGTTGATGACAGCCTTAAAATGGTTAGTATTTTTTCAATGACATAGATAGATATAAGATATACCCAGTTAAAGCTATTATTAGCAAGCCCACTAATGTGTTTATAAATTAAGTAGCATTGGTTGTTGCTGGAATGGTATTTTATGCAGCTGGACAAAAACATGTAGTAAACCTCAAGGAATTCCGACTGCATAAATAATATTCAGTAGACACTCTGTAAGCTGCATTTTTATTTTTTTTTTGGTTGGTTGGTTGGTTTTCTCTGACTTTGTGAAATATATCTTCCAGGCAGCTGTCTTAGCTTTGAGTTCTACACAGATAGTAAACTTCTGTTCTCCTCTCTTGGGCTACATGATTACACCCGAGGTTATGTTACTGGCACCTTTCATCACAGATCTAAAGTGGGGCAATATATGTTCTATCTCAACACTGAAACAACGTGTGTTAGCTGAATACAAAATCATTCATTTATTTGAGCTAGTTTGCTTAAACATCAACACTCGTGGGTGATCTTTTTCAGAGTTTTCTTGGGCTATGCATGTCTTTTATATGGGAAATATTGTTCTGGAAATCAAGCAAAAAGTGTCTCATTCATGAGAACGGAAGCTGGGTTTTTTTTCTTCTTTTCTAGGAGACTAATTCTAACTCAAATATTCTGAAATGCATTTAAAGTAATAAGGACTAAATTTAGTGAGACTTGAAGCGTTAACACTACAGATTAAGTGTAAACATGGAGGGGATTGTTTACTACATGTCAGGACTGGAGACTGAAAAAAATCCTGTGCAGCATTGACAGGAAAGAAAAGAGTTTTGTAATTTTGGGATTATTGAGGGCTATATATCATCAATGTCAACAGTGAACATAAGCAGATGGAGCAGCAGCTTGTCAGATAAACGCATGCAATAAACAATACTGTAAGAGTTGTCTAGGTCTAGCGCCTACTACTGATATAACAAAGAAGCTCTAATCAAGATCAAGTCAAACCATATTAACTCTTTCCTAGACAGTAAGTAAAATTACTCTCCTATAATCTTTCTTCTGTACAAGTTTAATGTTGATGTAAACAAGGCTGTAAGATAAATATTTTTTTCTCAAGGGCTAGGATGTGATCCAAATATTTATCCAGAATACACACATGAAAGTGTACTACATATTTCTAAGTATATATATATAACATACATATTTTGAAGATAAGCTAAATATGTTGTCTTTTCTTAAAACCGCAGAAAGTCACATAAAGCTAGCTGATTTAGGCTTGTATGAGAAAACTGTTTACTCTAGAGTCTAAGCAACTTAGCCAAATGAAAAGTCTGAATCCAATTTAAAAAGAAAATATATCAAAAGACCAAATATATCATTAGCTGCAGAAGTATTCTAGTTGCTCAACGAAGTTAAGAAATAACCTCTTAAAATTTCAAACAAAAACATATTAATATATGAGTGTTGTACAGAAAACATCCATTACGCGGATCATACCAGATAAATCATTATACAGCCCTCTGAGATCCCAGTCTGCATAGCTAAATTAAAGCACAGATTTAAATATGCTGAAAACCTGTTCGAGTCAGTTGGATTTGGATGGATTCATTCAGATGCAAAAGCTTTTCATATCACTTGCAAGGAAAACTTACGGTAGCCAATTATATTTCAAAGTGCTATAAAATATATATGGTGAGCCTAAAATATCAGCATGTCCTGACTATTTCCTTATTGCTCTTATAAATGCTTTTGAAGCCATCTCAGAAACAACTAGGACATTGAAAAGATGATTAGGTTCTATATTTAAAATAAAAATCAATAAAATCTTCCTCTCGATCTGCAAACATAAAAAAACCTTCCTTTTAGCTTCATATCTTTTAAAAGTCTGGTCTTTTCAGGCCAAGTGATTTGTTTTTGTTTTTTTCAGAATAACTGTGTTATTCTACATGTAGATGGAATGCTACATACATTAGACTTTTGGATAAATTTCAGGTACCAACTCTTTCTAAGATAATTTCTCTTATGTCTGAGAAACTTCCCAATGAGTGCATACTGGACAATAATATAATTCGGACAAGCTACTCTCTACTGGTATTCCAACTAGCTCTATTAATGATGGCATACTATTGAAAAACACCCCTGGATCAAACACAAGTATGAAAAGCTTTATTACAGCCCACTTGGTTTTATTACCAAAATTTATTTCAAAAAAGAAAAAAGGAAAAAACCTCACCATTGTCACCTGAAAGCATTTGAGACTATACTAAAAGGTGTAAAACTGACAAAAAGACAAAGAAAAGTTCCTCAGAAACCACCTTGGTTCCGCCTTTGTCAGGCATACAGCTATTGAATATCAAAGTCAAGTTAACCCTGTTATTCCAGTACTCAATTAGCATGCTAGCTCTACTAAGCATAAACTATTTAGAATGATCCTTATATGCCATTCATGATTGTCTTATGTTGCTCCTTCTTTCTAGTGATTGAGACTCTCTCCTCTTTTTATGTTGCCGTTTAACAAGCCAGTCTTTTCTAAACAGAAAAATTCTTAATAAATACAAGCAAATACTATTATTTCTGTACAGCCAGCTAGCCTATGAATATGTGTGTACTAACAAAACCCAATAATTTCCTAAACATTTGAGTACACATAAACCTGTAACCATTTGCAAAACAAATGAAAATGGATCCAAAAGTGTTTGATCAGCACAACCATTAGATTTTTGAACAAGTGCTCACAGACACTGCATTTTGCAATTAATTTACCTACATTTGTATGTGTCACATTGCCAAATGGTCAAAATATTTACCTCTGAAATAATATTCAGAGACTATATGGGGTAACTATTATTATAGCTAAGTCAAAGGTATGAAAAGCAAATAAAACAGAAACAAAAGAAGGGTTATTTCCTTAGATGCTGTTGTTTCTTACAGGGATATTAATCACGATTTGTTTTTGATACATACAAGGTCAAATACTTTGAGTGTTGGGCACTATTAATGTACTGAAATAAGATATTAGCTCAGTTGGTTAAAGTGAGGTCCTAATAATGCACGATAGTTGTCCTGTACATGTTCTTTTCTTGGGAGTTGGACCAGATGATCCTTGTTGATCACTTCCAATCAAAATATTCTGTGTATGATATGCAAATACTTCAAATATTTATAGTAAATAAAAATTTCATTATTTTTCATTCCTTTACCTACAAATTATATACTCTCCAAATCAGCTGCTTATTAGTTCAAATAAAAATTAATGAAAACAATAATTTCACTTTAATTGCTATTGAAGAGAACCAATGTTTTTTTCTAAATCCAGAAGAAATTAAATACCAATAATAGAAATTATCCTTTGGGATAGAAATAGAACAACTAGTAAAAGCTCCATGAATTTTTGAATTCCGGTTCTTAAATTCAATGAACTATCACATGTCAACTTTGTCATTTTAATGTGATAACAATATTATAACATTCTCATGGTGGTGTGGAAAATAAAAATATTTGAAATAGATACCAGTTTCAAAACTGCAAATTTCGTCAACTGCAAGCTTCATCACCAAATATTTAAACATTTTTGTAACTTTGACAGAGCAGAGCTTTTTGGTTTGTTTTTAATTTCTGGGTATAGTTTGAATGAAGCTGACCTCAGTTTTCAAGCCATTACAATTCCAGGGAAGAAACAAACCCTAAGAGAAGGGGATTTTCAAAACTACACTTTCAGTGATATAAAGGCAAAATACTGTTGACATTCATTATTCAGAGTAGTTTCATTGAAGCACAATTGAAGTGCACAACCATTTCTTAGATGGGTCAATAGCTTTTTCTACTACTGAGTTTGAGGTCATGTTTTCGGATTGAAAGCTACTATCTTTTAAATCATCAGGCATGGGATATAAGATGGAAAGTTCTTTATGAGCCTATGAGTGCTAATCACAGAAGGGTTTCTAGCATGGTCTTTTCACCACTTTTTCCAGGCAAGCAAATTATGCAGATCACGCCTGCTTTAGAAATGTTGCCTCCTACAGACTACGGTCATTCAGAACTGTTGACAGAATGCCAATTTTGTCCTAAAGATACTTGGTCTGTCTTATCCTGGAATCATTTGTGCAACATGTTACTGTTCTTATTTTTGTAAAGGTAAATAGTGAGCTTGGGAATAAGTTCTTGGAGGGGTTAAAATGCATCTAGGCTTAGTGAGTATCAAGTGACAGAAGCTCTTCAAGTAGACACATATAGAGCTGGGCTTTGGATGAGGAGATCTCACAGCCATCAGCATGTAATCTCTGCATTTTATCATACATTGCAGCATGGCAACTCTGATGCTTGAATATTGAGAATGAAAAAGGCTACGTAGCACACAAAAGTTCATCCTTTTCCTGTATATTTTTTCCTAAGGCAAATAAAATCAGTGCTTGTGTGATCCTAGTGGTTTCTGAGTTCAAAAATGCCCTGTGGGGACTTCTCGCATTCATAATTCAGCAAACGAAAAAATGGTTCTCAATACCTTCTTTAAATTTGTTATTTTTTCACTTTTTATTATGCTAGCAACTTACTCATCTATAGCAACATGAACACAGTAACTTCAGGGTTAGTTTTTAGAGTGACATTTCTTTTTCATTCTTAATAATAAGGATTCAGATAGTGCTCTACTTTGGTGATTTAATTTGTTCTTGAAGGAGCCGTCAATCAGCCAATTTACCTTTTACTGGCTGGATCCAGCTAGCAGATGCAGATAATAAATAAAGAAAAAAGCAGAAAGAAAATCCCAAAGAAATGAAACTTTAAAGCTTTGAAACATCCTTACAAATTCTAAAGTATAGATGCATAGAACGACAGTATTTCATTTGGAGTTGCATGTAGAGGGGCAAACTTCTAAGTAGTTTCAGTGCAAGTCGCTTCTTCATACATCTAGGCTCAAAATGTGGGTCATAACCGGTTCATATTGATTCAGTATTTTTTGTCTTTGAAAACATAGTCCTGTTAAAATTGAAAGAGTCCTAAGAACATGCTGTTTGCCTGTATGGTAGCCAGCACTGACCTACAATTCATTAATCAAGAAATAAAATCTTTTGTATTCAAAAATCAAATGATCCTCTTGTTTGATGAATTTGATTCAATGAATGTTATTATCAAAGGTGCTTTCTGAAATGAGGCTTGACAGCATTTTCAATTTACAAATTTGAGATTTCAGATCCATTGGAAATACTATGAGTAATCTTCAATGTTCCTTTTATCTCTTAAATTTATAGCAACAATGATTTATTTTAATAAAAGAAACAGGAAATTTAGTCTTTAGGAATTAAAATGCAGTGAAAAAGTGAGAAAGTCATAGCTCTATCTACTAAGACTCAGAGCGCCCTCCCCCACGACATCCTATTTTTCTTAGTGGAATATGACATAGCTACAGAAGATTACATAACTTTATAATTTTTACACACCTTTTATCACTGTTAATAACATTATGTCAGCATTCTGTTTACAATTAAAATGAAAAAAACAAAACATTAAAAAATCTAGATAATTGATTGAGATATTTGTACAATAGACTTTCTTCCTTTTCTTTACCAGTATTCAGTAGTATGATCTTACAAAAAAACCCCAAAATAGAAGTAGAAATCATACTTACATAAAAAAAGGCAGCAAAAACCACACAAATAAAAAAAACAACCGAACAAAAAAAAACACTGAACCTACATAAAATTACAACAAGCTATTAGCTGATAATATTAACCCATAATATTTGGACAGAATAGTCCAATATTAGAATATATATTATTATATTTTTGGTATAAGTTACATTTGTCTCCCTTTCTACACTTGTCCTTCAATCAGCAAGAAATGCAACCAGTTCTCTGGCTTATGTGTTTATTCCAACTCAAAGCAAAAGCACAAAAAGTCAAATATTTGCAAGTTTGAAACATTTGTAAAGTAGAACACAATCAGAATCATAATTTTCCCCTTTATTTTTATTTAGGATTACAAACATTCATGCATTCTAGAGAAGAAATAGTGTAGAAGAGAAAAGAAACTAATTCTATTTCCATTTCTGGATAGAACTAATTTTCAATTTCCTTCTAGCCAAAATACTTGTACTCTCCCTTCAGTATAGAAAGCTGTCCTGAATCACACATAAATACAACCTTGATATTCCCAACCTGAGGGAAAACAAACCAAACCAAACCAAACCAAAAAAGAAGTCTTAAAGAAATATGATCCACCTTCTATATCTCATCTGGATTTAATGGAATGCTAGATTTAATGGAATCCGTACTGAATACTATCTTAAAGTCTGAGGAAAAAATATAGACAATCTTCCCATACTTAGGGTCTGATATTGGCCGTTATTATGTGTCTTCTCTGTTTCATTTAGTGTTTTCATGGATCAAAAGTTTTGTGGCCTCTGTGTCTGTGAAATTTGTCCTGGATAATTACAGGAATATATAAAATAGTATATGATTTTCAGAAACCTGGAAATATTGTTTGAGCTATGCTGAAGTAGCTGTGCTGCTGCCACATCAATGGCATAACACGTGTGGTCGATCTTCTACTTCCTGATGATGTACGGAAACCAACCTCACACACAGGCCATGTAAAAATACACAGACATGTTTATTTCTGTCATCAGGGAGCAAGCCACCATTCAGTCGAACATTCCGCTCCCTGAATACGTGACCATCCCAGGTTTATATCCCCTCCTCAGTGGCAGCATCACACAGTGCTGATTGGCCTCCCTGCTCCAGGCCCTCCCCCTTCTCCGCCCCATCCCAGGACCCAGAAATCCCTCTCATCGAGGGGCGGAGCTGCCACTGCCATCATCCCCCTGCAGAGTGGCACATTCCTTCTGAGGTGACCTTATGATGTTGTTCCAGTCAGTTGTTGTCTGGTTCTCACTCTCCTTATCTGATGTTTGTGTCTGGTGTTTACAAGGTCCCACAGCACACCACTTCCCAACTCTCCCATCTCCAACTCACTGAAAGCATTTGATTTTCTCTGCACTCTCTGTACAGGTGTTTTGTATAGCAGCAATGAAAATCAAAATTACTGTGCAAAGTACAAATTATCTGTATTGTGCAGAAGCAGTAGGTGTCATGTTTCTTGTCAAAGACTTCTCTTTAAAAAGGATCATAAAGAAAAATACAGATGTCTTTCATCAACTACAGTGAGTTACTCAGCCATCATTTGCATCTCACATGGCAAATACAGCTCTTCAGACTGACTTTGAAAAATACATTCTCGGAACATCTCCAGAAGACGAGGGTAACAACTTTTCCAGACTTTCAAGCCAATATCGTGATGTCTGACAGGGAAATAATTTCTTCTCAATTTTTTTATGGTAGATGGAAAAACATTCTCAAATGTCCAAGACTAGTTAATTGCCAAATGTTTATGCCTTCATTATTTTCCCATTTTTTTCTAATTGCAGTTCTTATGCAGAAATTAATCATTGGAAGGTGGTTTGAAAAAGAGTTATAGATGGTATGAGTACAATTTGTGTCACTCAGATGATTGACAGTTCTTTCTATGGCTCCTCTCTTGAAAAAGCAGCCTGAGTTCACCAGCACAAGAAAGCTTTTGACCTGGAAACTAATTGTCATTGCAGTGTGTGGCAAGACATTAGCTTGGGCACAGAACACTGTTGGTACCTATGTGTCCTCCAAGATGGAACCTGCACACCTCTGACTGACTTAAAGGTTGGAATTTATTGATTCCAGTAGACTCAGATCATGATACCTTGGCACCACAAGGTAATTATAGTTAATGGTGTATGACTTCCATGAGTCAATAGAATTCATGAGTCATGAAAGTCTCTTGAAGATCTCCATTAGTTTCTATGGAAAGAAAAATAAATTTATACATTTCTTCCATGAAGTACATTTTGAGCACAGAAACACAGTCCTCCTGTCAGAGATCCTCCTACTGTGTTTGAAGATTTTTGAAAGTGTTAGGGTTTGGAGGGTGTCAGGCTTTGAGGGGAGGGGGGTGGTCTTGAAGGCTTCGGGTCTCAGGGGTTCTTGGGGGGAGAGAGGAGGGAAAGGTGTTTGGGACTGCTTGCTTGTCCCATGTTTTAAAACCGTGTGTTTTTTAAAGCCTTAAAGCTGAGGTCTTAGAGATCTTCGGAGACATTCCCAATCCTCACTCACCACAGTTGCGACAGGGGACCGAGAGCTCAGCGTCGGCGGCTCCGACGGTCAGTGGTGGGGACGCAGCCAGGCGGCGGGGACGTGGCCAGGAGGCGGCCAGCAAACCACTGCCACCCCCCCACCCCCCACCTTCGTTCCCCAGCG
>VXBA01005758.1:18861-35811 GCA_013399895.1 Serilophus lunatus | reverse complement strand
GGCACCTGGAGACAACCCAGCCTAACCGCAAGTGCTAGCTTTCCCATGGGTGTCCCTAGGAGGGGGGTGCTTTTTACCATTTTGTATTTTGCAGGTACTTCAAGGGCCGGGAGTGATCCAGCAGAGATGGAGAGAGGAACCTTTCCTTTTCCTTCCACTGCTTTTCTGAGCCAGCCACCTGTCCTTTGAGAAGCAGTCTGGGTTTTTTTTGTTTTCCTTGCATGACAACTGTCCGATTTTCATATTTGTGCATTTTGTTTTTTGTCTGGGCTCCCTTAAGGTTGTTTTGTTTTCTCTGGTAGAGCCCTAGACAACAAACTGTTACCTGCTGTTAAGTTCTGTTCAGTCTTTTCATCATCGTTGTGTGCACGCCCCTAGTGAAAATAGTGGTTCAAACCACCACAGAAGGCAAAGTGGTCTTACAGGAAAAAAAAATCTCCAGAAATTACCTCCTGGAAAAAACAGGCTGTGTGGGTATGACTCTGAAGACCCAGTAACTGAATAGAGAGCTTTTTAAGTTTTTAAAATACATCAACTTTCCATTCAAGGACAGTGATTAGTCAGGAGAATTTGGGAAGTTAAAGGGAGGTATGATTTTTCAGACATGACAGATAGAATTAAGATCTCTAGCATCTTAAGAAGCTGTAAAATACTACTCAAGAGTGTTTTTGATGTGTAGAATATGTGCCTTAGGACAATTACTAGAACTCACGAATCCTTTCTTTACAAACCTGTAAAAACACAAAAGAGAAGGACTTATTTGACTTCCAGGTAATTTGAATACAACTGTAGTAGTACAGGGTTAGGGTTACCCAGTTAATCCAGTTCTACTATGTGTAACTTTGGGTAAATAGCAATTTTATTTTGAAGTCATTCAATTATATTACAAAAAAGTAATCTTGACGTAATAAAAGTTGTGTTAATTTTTTGGAGATCTCTTGGCTGCTGGCATATAGCCAGGTGTTTGTCAAAATTTGAGGCATGGTTGCGTGCTGAGTTCAAAGTAATTTCTATAATATATAATATTGAGACCTGATGTAAGCAGAATTATATATTTAATAATATTTAACTAAATACTGTGTGATCAAAAAAAAAAAAAAGTAAAAATGTCTTGCCTTTTTTTTTCTTTTTTATTAATGAATGAAAATTTTTCAATCATTACTGCCTACTGTAAGCAACATTGCGATTTCTATAAATTTGTCCTTGCCATTTCTAGAATCAGGGAGAAAGAAATACATATTTTTTCATCCTGAGCTTATTAGCATACATAGGAAAAACATAAATACTTTTGTTCTTTCTATTGCCCTATGGACAAAGATTAATGCATTTTTTTACTAGCTTTGCTGCTGTTTCCAAACAGAGATGAATATTATCTTTTTTGTTTTGCTTAACATAATCCTACCCCAAGATGAAGTCAAGGCCAAGGGCAGACAAAAAATTCATGTGGAAAAGAAAGACAAGTAAATATTCACCATAGGTATATTTGCTCCTGCATCAAAAAGCTAGCGAAAATCATGTGAAGAAAGCAAGTGTGTTTACATCTATTGTTTCTCATTTTGACATAGCATTCTTATTAGGCACACTGGAGCCATTTTCTACTATCTGGAAATATCCTGTAAAGCATTCCTGCTCTGTACTGAGTTAGTGCCACTGCCCTTTACTCACAAAGAATGCTTAAATACTGGGTACATTATGGCAGACACAAGAACTTCATTATATTATTCAGAGAAAAAAGTAAAACAGTTAATATTGTTTTCAAAGAAATTATATCTTTCTCAAGAAGCTTAGTAGTGCAAAAGTTCACATTTTTAGGAATCTGAAGCTGTAGGCTTTATTAATCCAAATTACTTAAATGGAACTATTTTTGTGAGCAAAATTCCTTTCAACTGGACTTGAAGATAAAATTCTTATAAACTTCTTGATATGAATTGATATGAACAGATTTCAAACTACTCACAGTAAAGATCAAGTACAGGACTGCCTCTGAATTTTCCGTTTTCACAGCATTTTGATGTGCTTTTTTGTTCTAGTTTGTGAGTGAAAAGAACATTTACAAGAACCTAAAATGTAGTCAGGATTTGATTATATCACTGTTGGTTCAAATTCTACCATATCTCTGGGCAGATTCCAGTGAAAAACATTCTATCCATAGCTTTGTGTGTGTGTGCGCATGTGTACATTTCTTCGTTTGCTCATATGTGTTGTGTTCCCTGTCACTGGACCCTTTGGTTTAACAGAACAGGTTCCAGGACTGCTCAAACATGACGCAGAACAGGCTTCCTGAGAAAGTGGAACAGGATCCTCAGGAAAGCGGTCACAGCAGCAAGACTTTCAAGAGTTTAAGAAGCATTTGGACGAGGCTCTCACGCACATGGTACATAGGAAGTTAGGAAAACCTAGCTGTTACAAGCCCTTATTGTCGAACATATTTTCAAAATATGCTTTGTTGACTCAGTTACTTGAATTCTTTACACCTTAACATTAAGAGGTCTGCTTTGAAAATGGTGAGCATTGCTTATTTAAAACAATAAAGATATAAATAAACAATAAATGCATCTGATGGTAATTATAGTCACATTATAACAATCACTGCTGGCAGCTTAACTTTCATTTATGCAAAATTTATGCACATAAGACTTTAATAGTTCTAGAAGAAAGGAACTAAAAACAAATGGAATTTCAACAGTAATCATACCATTACTATATTTTGGTGGCACCATTTCAACTATCATTAATGTCATATTTCTAAAAGGCCATAAAATAAAACACAATATAATTATTAATATCAAAGGAATCAAGTAAGAAACAGTAGACAAATCCTCAGAACATTATCCAGATAACATAGTTGCACTCTGACTTTTTTTGCTGTTCCAAATGTGTGACCCTCCTGTAACTGAACTTTATTTAATCTTATAAGAGCTCAAGCAAAACGTCTGCTCATATAGTATTGAAAGATGAATGAATAGTGTGCAAACCCTCGATAGGTAGAAACTGACATCCTAGCAGCTTTATTAGATGGAAGGAGATTTACAGCAACATGAGACAACGAACATATTCTTCAACAGTTTCAACTTTTCTTTACTAGTTGTGCGTGAAGCACACATCACAGTGACTTGAAAACCAGAAACATAGAAAAATATTCTGCCTTATCTGACATGGTTTTCACCAGGCAAATCTTACTTCCATAAGAAACAAAAATATAAACATTTCTATATAGAGAGCACAAAATAACATTTTATTGCCCAAGAAGAGAAGTAAAAACAAATACAAATTCTCTCAATATTTTTCCTAGGGGACTTTGTCTTGTGGGAAAGTTGTTTGAATTTTTTTTTTATTTCCTCCAAAGATCAGAAAAAAATCATCAGGAGCAGAGAAATTGATTAAAGTAGTTTTCAAAGACAAACTTTTTTTCAAAAAAAATCCAAATGTTGTGAAGATGGTTTTTTTTTCATTCTTGGAATAATTTATATTATTTCGGTTTATTATTTATATAATTTTGGTTTATTATTGATATGAATTTGATTTCAATGTAGACTTTGAAATTACTTAAAAAAATAAAATAACAGCGATCTGCATTCTTTGTTAAATTTCACAGAAACAACAACAAAGTTGTAGATTTTTCCTAAATACTGAAAATCTTGAGTTCAGCAAGCAAATGAAAAATATTCCTTATTTACTATTAATTATAGTGAAATTATATCTCTCATTCTTCGTACAGCTGTTTATCATTTATGGAATTAAACTAACATGGCTTTGAATTTTCTTTTCCATACATCAGATTCTGAAAAAGTAACAGGCTTTCTATTTAACTAATATTGCAATAAATGCTTGACATGTATAGTTTAAAAAATTCCATAGACAATGTTTCTATCTGGCGACTGAAAATACTAAACTAGAAAGTAAAACCCAAAGCAGGGTTCTGTTAAATGGTGGAGAGGTCCAAATTTCCTTTCCATGAATAGAAGTATAACCTCAAAGTATACCCACTGATGTCATAGAATTGTAGAATTATGGAATGGTTGAAAGAGATCTTAAAGATTGTCTACTTCCAACCCATCTGCCATTCCACTAGTCCAGGTTGCTCAAAGATGTATCCAACCTGGCCTTGAACACCTCCAGGTATGGAACATCCACAGCTTCTCTGAGCAACCTGTTCCAGTGCCTCACAGACCTCATGGTGAAGAATATCTTCTTAACATCTAATTTAAAACTCTCCTAGTTTAAAACTATTCCTCTTTGTCCTACTGCCATATGCTGGGGTAAAAAGTCACTATTTTTATAAGACACTTTTAAGTACTGGAATGCTACTTAATAAAGTAGCCTTTTCTCCATGTTGAACAATCCCAGCTCTTAGCCTGTCTTCATAGGAGAGGTGTTTCAGTTCTCTGAGCATCTTTGTGGCCCTCCTCTGGACCTACTCCAATAGGCCCACATCTGCCTTGTGCTGGGGGCCCCAGAGCTGGACACAGCACTCCAAATGGGATCTTGTGAGAACAGTGTAGAGGGTCAGAATCACCTCCCTCGATCTGCTGGTCCCACTTCTGTTCACACAGCCCAGGATGCAGATGGCTTTCTGAGCTGCAAGTCCATGTTGCTGGTTCATGTCCACCCTCAAGGCCTTCTTTTCAGGGCTGCCCTCAAGGACTTCTACCAGTCTGTGCTCGTATCTGGGATTACTCTGACACATGTCAATAAAATGCATAGAGAAAAATATTTATATTCATAATTTGATGAGGATTTTAGTCAAAAAAAAAAAGAAGCTGAAGGTTTAAATTCAAAAAATATACAAGACAGTTTTTCTATGTAGTTTGGTAGATTAAAAGAAAAAAGTAAAATTCTAGTTGCACTTGAATAGGACATCAAGCGCTACTGGACTATTCTATTATTGTCTCAGACCAATTCATTCAAGCACATTTTTAGGGGAAGGAACAGATCAAGTTTCATGAAGGTGAGGTGATGCTTTATCCCACACCCTAGCCCCCGAGAGCCTCCTGGGGAATCACTGTAGCAGCTGTCAGTCTCATGTAGCCCCAGATTGGCTCACACACAGGAAGCATTACCCCTCACCATGAATTCCAGAATTCCGGTTAGTGAAGAAATACTTTGAGATGATCATTTAAATGAATTATATTGATTTGAAAGCTGCTCAGAAACTTAGCATTGTAGAAGCATTTCTAATGGGTTACTCAACAGTTCCTATAAGTCTATTAAAAATGCAAGATAAATACTTCTCAACTACAAGGAAAATTACATCTCATCTGTATAATAAACATTCTATATAATGTTAATGTCAGTACATTTAAAGATATCAAGCTAGCTACATTTAAAATTTAAAAAGATTTTAACATGCCTTAGTTCTTACTTATATATTTTTTTTTCCTTAATGACTCAAAGAAAATAGTGAAATTAAGTTCATATATGATAAATGAGATCCTAAATAAATAAGAACTGGGTTTAAAATTCTATCTGATTTTCTGAATTCCTGAGGAACACAAAACATTAATCATACATTATTGATTCAAGGAGGAAGTGTAATAATTCAAAATCTATAGGCTTCGTATATTCAGCAGTGTATCTGTCTCACTGTCCTCAATGCAGTCTGGAGAAAAGTTTCTAAACGCTAGACTATAAGCAGATTTCCAGAAATTAGGCCAGTCTTTACTGGGGAGCCTAAATACCTTCCTGCAAACATGCAGGAATGACCAGTTGTATGCACGTGCATGGAGCAAGCATGTAAAGAGAGGCTTATTTTCTATGCTTGGATTATTCTTAAATTCATATATTCTCTGCCAAATCTAGCCTTTTCTCTGGAAGCCTCTTTGTGTTGTGGAAATGTGTAGCCGATAGCTAACTGAAGGTTGTCTTGCAGACATGCATTTTATGCCTGAGAAAAAATAAGTAGAGAGACCAGAAAATATGTAAACTCTCCAGATAATGCAAAAGCATGAAAAAAAAGTCTTTGAGTGGGCAATGCTGAAAGCAATCAAGGGAGATTTAAATACTGGTAAGAGGTAAACAAATCTTAATAAATTAGGCAGTACCAGAGGTGACCAAAAGAGGGTTCTGAGGTGAAATAGAGCTATGCAGGGGTTCCAAAGTCCAGGAAAAGGGTTCCAAGTCTCTCTGCAGAGAGACCTTAACAAATGAGAGTACTGGGCAGTCATCAACCATATGAAATTCAAGGGCAAGTGCCAGATTCTGCACCTGGGATGGGACAAATCTGGGTGTTTGTACAGACTGGGGAATGAGATGCTGGAAAGCAGTGCCACAGAAAGGGACTTGGGTATCCTGGTTAATGGCAAGTTGAATATGAATCAGCAGTGCCCTGGCAAACAGGAGGGCCAACCATGTCGTGTGGGTCATCAGGCAAAGCATTGCCAGCCAGACAAGGGAGGGGATTGCCTGCTCTGCTCTGCACTGGTGTGACCTCACCTTGAATATTGTTTTGGGCACCACAATATAAGAAGGACAATAAGCTATTAGAGAGCATCCAAAGCAGGACAATGAGGATGGTGCCAAGTCTGGAGGGGAAGCTGTATGAGGAGAGGCTGAGTTCATCTGGTCTGTTTAGCCTGATGTCCTGGTTTGGACACTAGGGGGCACTACCAACGACGAGAGACTTAATAGGGAAGACAACGACCAAAACCAGTTTATTAACTAGGGGCTATATGAGCTGTGAAGCCCCACTAAAAGCATAAACGAATTACACAAACAATGACCCAACAATAAAATGGAAGAGAAAAATAACAAACTGCTCCTCCAAGCTGACTGCTGGGCTAAGCTGAGCAAGCAAAGGAGGGAGGGTTGCCCCATGAATGGTACTTGTCCCACTCTAGGAGCTGTTGGAAAAGAATGAAAGGAATCGCGGGGGACCCAAGGGGAGAGATACCACACTCGTGTTGCCGCGAGGTGATTTCCTGCCATCACTGCCCAAGCTCCAGTAATAGCACGCTGCTGTCCATGCCAAGCGAGACAAGGGGGAGCAAGCTGCGATGACGCCATGTTGAAAGGGACTGAGAAGGAGAAGCCATGCCTCTCTCAGCACAAAGCAAGCCGAAAAGAGACAGAACTTCCATTCCTCTGGCTTTCATGGGGTGCCCATCCTCGTGTTTTCTTGATGTCCTCTTCCTGTGCATGCTGCCTTCCCATTGGACGGCAGCGTTGGGTGCCATCCCCTCTCCGAGATTTCACCACGAGGAAATACTGCATTCCTGTCAAAAAGCCTTATGGTGGGCTCCATGGAGTCTGGGTGTGCCAGTGGCACCGCTTAAGGGGCTGTGCCTGCCACCACAGGTTCACTCCATACAGTGGTGCCAGCCCAGGGACTGGCCTTGCCCCGAGCACTGGCCGCTGACACCGTCGTGGTGGGGGGTCACCCACCGCGAATGCGATGAGAGGGGCTGCCGCTGCCAGCATGCCTGCTGCCAGTGCTGTAGGAACCACAGGAGGGGGCCAGGGGCAGGCAGCGCTGCCTGCAGTATGGTGGTGCTGCCTCACTGCCTCTCCTGGCCCTGGCTTTGCAGGCTCTGGTCCTGGTGAGGGGCATCAAGGGTATGGCTGGGAGTGGCCCCTGTCCCCACCTGGCAAGGTGCCAGGACAAGACCAGAGCCCTGGGGCACTCCATAGAGCCCTGGGATACTCCATGCCCTGGTGTGGCCCAGGCCAGGTGAGTCCCGCATGCAGGGCTGGCCCCGCACAGCCTGGGGGCAAGGGTCTCGTCATTTTGTCCTGCTTCATTCTGCCGAGAACAGCAAAAAAAAAGGTTTTAAAAGAAAAAGCCCTTGTCTAACCCATAACACCTGGAGAAGAGGAGACTGAGGGAAGACCTCGTTGCAGTCTACAACTTCCTTAGGAGGAGAAGAAGAGGGACCGGCACTGATGTCTCTGATGACCAGTCACAGGACCCGAGGAAATGGCCTGAAAGTGTCTCAGGGAAGGTTTAGGTTAAATATGAGAAAAACATCCTTCACTCAGAGTACAGCTGAGTACTGGAACAGGCTCCACAGGGAAGCAGTCACAGCACCAAGCCTAACAGATTTCAAGAAGCATTTGGATGACATTCTTGGTCACATGGTATGATTCTTAGGGAAGGTCCTGTGCAGAGCTAAGGATTGGACTCGCTGACCCTTGTGGGTCCCTTCCAACTCAGCATATTCTTTAATTCTGTGAATTCAAGAGCCTTGATATAAGATCACTTGCAAATATTTGTGTGTACAAGACAGTTCAAAGAAATCTGCTTATTGGTAAGTAATTTCCCTTTTCGTTCTTACTAAGGCACTTTTCAATGGGAAAAAAACAAGGTGAGATGCTGATTCTAGCCATATTGTTTTAGCATTTCTTTTGCCTTGATGTAGTGTCACTTTTGAAATCATGCCAGGCTAAAATAAGCACCCCACTTCTCTGGCTTGAAAAATCTGGCTCCCCCATTTTCATCACCTAACTGAGCTGGGATTTGTGTAGCTTTTGGCAAGCACAAATGAGACTTTTCACCGAAATACCTGAACATATATTTAAACCAATCATATGCACACATTTGCCAAATATCATTGATTTTACTGGCATGTTGTATAAAATGATATATAAATTTCAGCTTCATATCCTTTTCCTTATTTTTATTCTGCCTGTAAAAAAACTTCACTATTTAAATGTATTTCTCTCTTCAGGATATGTTATACATAACTTTTATGCTTGTCCATCTCTCTTGAGAAATAATAAAGACATGATAAACATACTGTACTCATTATTTTCAAATCTGTAGAACTAGTACTAATCTTACACACTTAATTAACAAATGCTATTTTAAGATGTTGAAAGGAGTTTAGGGGTTTTTTTATTCTTAAAATATTGCATAGTGAGAACTTATGCTACAGTGTACAAGAGTGAGCATCCAGTTTCTTCTCATACTGATTCAAATACTTTCAAGTCTATTGTTTTACTTATAGAGCTCTCCGAGCTTCTACTGCAACATCCAATCTGTATGCTTCATAATGTCGTTATTAGTAATTACTGCACAAGCATAACTTTCAGTTTTATGTCATTATTTTGTCATGATTTCTTTTGAAAATCCATTTTATAGTTTATGGGAGATTCTGGGACGTAGTGCTCAACAAGGGAGTGTATAAACCAATGAAAAAGGCTCATCTGCTACAGCTATTCCAAAGAGTATCTGTTCCAGGCCCACACTGTATCTGCCACAGGTGCTATATTTTGAAACTGAAAAAATGGGTCAAACTCAGCATATAATTAAACACATTTAAAAATATTAAGAAAACTTGGAATTCTTTAGGCTTTGAATGTAATTGATGTCTGAAATACATTACATACATTTCTGAGTTTTAAATTTCATGTTACAGAGCTTGAAATGAAAAACACATGCCTCTATGCATTGGTGTAAGAAGTTCTGAACAAACTGAGATAAATATTATTGAAGAAATAACTCATCAATTTGAAAGCAAAATTATGATTCTGATGAAGGGACTTGGGAAAAGAGAAGGTCAACTACAGAACTGTGGAGTTTTTATACCAGAGGTTCAATCAGTGTGGAAAATGAAGGTTATGAACAACTTGTCCAATTAATAGTGGTGTCTCCATGAGATGAACACGTGCAGAGAACCCAAAACTTATCAGTGGTACAGAATCAGTATTTTACATGAAGAACATCTAACCTTGAGAGAGCTTTGAGAGTTGTCAGGACTACTGATAACTTCTGCGTTTTTGGCTTCAGCTGTCTTCTAGTGATTTGCTAAGTATAACTTTGAGGGAGAAAAAATTATAAGCTCATCAACACACCTTTATTTTTCAAAGACGGCAACAATGTTGAATGACAGATTATTTTCCTTCAAGAAGGTTTTGAGATTTGCATTCTTAAATAATTTCTGAAAATTTAATAGAACTTCAAAATGTATCCCATAATTAGGAATTAGCAGAAGACAATGTTGCAAGTGCTGATAGAAAGAAATCCAAATTAGAATCACAATTGATGAATGACTGAATCATAGAATAGTTTGCATTGGAAGGGACCTCCGAAGATAATCTAGTCCAACCCACCTGCAACGAGTAGGGACATCTTTGTTTGAACCAGGTTGTTCAGAGTAACATGCAGTTATTGAGTAGTGGTTTGTTTCTGAAAGAGGTGTAATAAAATGAAATTCAGGTGATTCAGACTGTTAGGCCACGAATACTTCAGGTCACAAGTTTATTTGAAATGTGTTTGGTTTTATTTTCTTTCTGAAGAAACACATTCTATTTTAATAAGAGCTGTTAAAAAGACAGTGCTGAGTTGCTTTCCTTTCTCTTAATCAGTGTACTGTTGCCTCACGTAAAACCCATAAAACAGGATAAAAAAGATGCTGAATTCCTCAGTTTCCTGATCACACGTGGGCTGTGATCAGGTCACCACCTGTAAGTATTTGTACAACCATTACATAGCGTAATGCTAAAATCCGAAACATAGTAATGTCTGAAGTTTTTATTGCAAGTATTGTCAAAAGTATCACCACAATTTGCTCAAAAAATGTATGTCTGAGAGACACCTTATTTTTAAATCTTCATTAACATTAAAGACAGCTTTTCAAAATAATGAAGCATTTTTTTCAGATATTGAAAGTTCAATAAGCTTCAGTCCATCTAGGAAACTTAGAGGCTCCCAGAAGACATCTGTCCCTTTAGAGAAATGGATCTGCACAAATGGTATTAATGGCACTGATGTTGATTTTGACAAGGATCTCATCATCACATTTTGAAAAAAAGTATAAAAAAAATCCTTCTAGGAAGATATATGGCAGACTACAGAAAATCATCAGCACCATATAAAGAACTTTCAAATGGTTTTGATATTCTGGATAACTCTCTTAACTTCAGTTCTAATTAAAGACAATGGTTATCTTCTTAGGAAGAAATCAGTAAAAATTCAGTACACCATTACTTTTTAAATTTTATTTTGTGGATGAAAGCTAAGATAGTAGTTGTCTACATAGCCAAGAAAGGGAGGAACAACCAGACAAATAAATAAAGTAACAATGAATTAACAAAGAGAGGGATAAAAGAAGGGCAACATTGGAAGAATCCAAAGGGCCTGAGTTTCCCCACATGGGAAATCATAAACATCTTTCAGAACAGGATGAAATTTGAGTAGAATAAAAACAGAGATTAATTAATTAAGCTTAGATGATGTCTATGTGGGCATTTAGGATTGGTGACTGGCTCTTCAGACAGAACACTTTGCTTAGCATACATGAGAGCATTCCACTAAAATTATCCTGCATTTCTTTTAACATTTTCATGATGCAAATGCCTGAGTTTGGAAGCAGACACTCCCTGGTTCTGTGCAATAATCACTTGCAACAAATATAATCAGAATTAAAAAAAATAAATTCTCTGCATCTGTAACAGCTGTGGAAGAGATTGAGAATTATTTTCGTAGACTTAGCCCACATCCACACTGGCACTCGTGTTTTATGCAGCTCCAGCTAGGCGAGCATTTGTGCATCTGGAGATGGTAGGTTAATGCACAGCTTAGAGTGTGAATTTATCCTGTCTGAAATGACCAGGAAAGTGAGATTTAATGAATATCTACATTGAGTTTAGAAGCATAGGAGAAGGTGAATGAAGAATGGGAAGGTAAGGAATAAAGAAAGGAATAAAATAAGAAATGGAGGGACTGTATTCATATGTACTAAATGTGTGCCAAGTCACTTGCCATTAAGCACAGTAAAGATGAGAAGGAATGGCATTGTCCATCTGATTCCATTTATCTGATAATCAACAATTTTTACTCATAATCCTGAACTCTAATTTTAAACCCACATTAGAGATGATCAGACTGTTTTACGACTGCTTTATGAACCTTGCCAAAGAGAACTCATTTTCTCAGATCATTTGCTGCAGTATCAGTCCATTGTTTCATCCTGACCAGACTGTTACAGCACTGCTTCTGTCTCACCTGTTAGTTTACAATTATACAGATAGATAAATTAAAGTGCTTTGATATTCCAATACTCACTTTTTTGGATGAAGAATACGCTTCTGATCATCAGTAACCAAAACAGTGTTTTCAAAATATTAACATTTATTTATTTTAAAGTAACTAAATTTTCTTTTACCAATCACTTAGTTTCATACATATCAGAAATTTGTTAGGCTCTTCCATAACTTTTATTATCTTGAGGATTTCTGCTCATGTGTGCAAAGCACATTACCATCTTCTTTTTAAACAAACACAGTGAGGTTCATTTTGACCTTTAAATCAATGAGAGTTATGCCAGAAGCAGCAGTCTTGTGTGACTTTTTTTGGGAGCCTTGTGTTTCATACATACAGGGTTTGCTACTGTTGAGTCTCAGACTCCTGGTCTCCATCTCAAGTTTTAAAGCACATTACAGTATGCTGCATGTGCCGACCCCAGCTAGAACTGTGCCAGCATTTCCATAATAAAAGCTCTTATTTCCAGAAGTTCCAGCTGTACATTCAGCTGTAAAAATGTATGCTAGGCTAAAATTGGATGTACAGGATTTCAATGTGGAATTAATATAAATTGAAAAAACCCACATTCTACTTGATGATTCCTGAGCTGTAGCTTCTTTAAAAAGTAGCAGTTAGTGAAATTCTTGTAAGGAAAAAAGCAATTTAACTTTTTAAAATATAATTATGTAATCTTGATTAGCATGTTTCTGCTTCCACAGAAGGTTTGTTCTGTGTCTTAGACATAGGAATTTTTTTTCACCTATACAACAGAGGCAGGCATATATAGTTGTTTACTGAGAATTTAAAAATAACACATTGTCATGCTACCTACACAATTTACTGCTACTGGTAGTTTTAGCTCATCAGAATCCTACTCCTACATAATCGAGGACATGTACATCAATATATAATTTTGATTTATTAGCAGGGGAAAGACTCACAATGTACCGTGTCTTAAAGTAGCTGTGAAAACCTTGCTGATTTTACTTTATTTACTATGTTTACACAGTTCTTGTACTTTACTTAGAACAAAGTTAGAAGTAATACAAAATAATAAATTCAATTGTGACAGGTTTTCCTATTTCCTTGTATAATTCCATGAGGCTTTGTCAAGCACATTTTCCATGGCCCTGTGTCACGCACCTTGCCTGCCTAAATGACAAATTCTGACTCAGGTGATGCACTGCTTTCAGTTTTCTGTTTATTGGATTTTTCTTTCTGACAAGGATATCTGTAATTTATCCATACTTTACTGATGAACCTTTCCAATAACAAATGTATATAAGTTTCAGAGAATTAGTTGCATTTGGTCTGCTAGTGGGCAAATAAAGAATGCATAAGGCATCCCTTCCACAGGCTTCACCATAGTCTGACTCCTGCAGTTGTGGGATAGGTGCAGAAATAAGACTCTAGGGTACATATAAAATAAATTTATTAGTGTTAACGGTGATGTAAAATACTAGATTCAGTAGAAAAGAGATTGTGTAACGGGACTATGAGTGACAAGGACGCAGTTTGCTATCCTAACTCTACTGATCTAATACTTGTCTGCAGTCAACTAGCCCGGTCCCATTTTCCTTTTCCCTTGCTTGCTCTCACAGATATGTTCCATCACTTGTCTTGTATCAATCTAAGACCATTAATCTTCCTTTCTGGTTAGCTGATCACAGTTAATAGGATAAAACTACCTCTTGGACAAGAAGAAAATAAGTTGCAGGAAGAAAGATTAAATGTCTGGACTACCTGGAAGACTTCAGAAGATATGGAGCTTATTAAAGATGGAGCAAGCGTTCTTGAAGTGGTCCTTTCTGATGAATTTAACTTGAGATGTAAGATATGGCAAAAAGGCAATCTCTGACAAAGAACCATCAGCAAGTTTTCTGGAAAGGGAAAACAAAGACAACCTTAATTTAATCTTAGGGAAATACACAAAAATGCAAAAATGCAGTTTTTAGTTTCTCCTCCCCTCTCTTTTCCTCCCTCCCCTCCCTTCCTCTCCCCTCCCTTCCCTCCCCTTCTCTGTTTTGATTTGATCCTAAGCAGTATCTGAACATTCTTAGGTATATAAAAAATGTAATATAAATCCATACACACACACACAAATATGTAAATATATTTTAATTAAAAAAATCAAACTGAAAAAACAGCAAACCACTCATGTTCTAATAACCCCTGTATTATCAGATAAGGACATGTCTGTGATCTACTCATAACTCTGTCGCGAAATGTATCAAGTTGAGCCTTAGCTTTCCTGGCACTGCACACAGCTGTGTCAGGTGTGTCTCAGCCAAATTTCAGTGAGACCACGAGTTAGTGTGGATGGATGTAAAGAGGAAAGGCTGAGAACGTGTACTTAGGTCAAGGCGATGCAGACAATTTTCTCAGCTGAGTCATGGTTATAAAAAGATCTGTGAAGTATACTGTGAGATAAAATCCAGTAAAATCAAAGGATCATCATAAATCTCATTGGATTTTTTTCAGGTTTCTATGAGTTTAACTGAAAAAAAAATGTACAAAGTTATAAACAGATGAATTAATGGAAGCCTTAAGAAATACTCCATGTTGAAAAAGTGCAAACATCAGAGAAGCGTTAACAAGCATCATAGGAATGGAAAGAAACAACTAAATTCAGCATAAAAATCTAATCTATTTGTGAATTTTGAATGGTTTTTTATACTTAACAGAAGGAAATACTTTGAAAGAGGTAGAGTCAAAAACCCCTCTCTAAAAATTGACTAAAGATAGCCTTCCCAGAATAAAGAGCACTGTACTTCACTGGTTCTGGTTCTGTAGTTTGAAGCATATGCTAAATCCTGCTCTCAGATTCTTCTTTCTCCAGTTTTCTCTTTTTATACCCATTCAAATTTTTTTTGCAAATATTGTGTACAAGTCCATCACTCTGAATTGTTCCTACACAACCTACAGTTTACCCTGTTCCTTGAAAATATACAAGATCCTATTTTTTGTCTTTTTATTACAAACCTGAGCAGCCTTATTTTATTCATAGACAGACAGTGTTCATAGTCAAATTTCTTTTATTTTTAATCAGACAAGTCCATGTGTTTCATCTGAAAATCTAGGTGAAAACAGAAATGTGTATAAAATATGAATGATCTCACTGTTGTGTACTCATTATGCCAATAAGAAAAAAAAAAAAAGAGGTACAAAAATCAAATATAATGAGGCCATTACAGAAGAAGAAACATAGTAATCGCTGTCTAATATATAAAACCACTGCAATATTAGCTATAATTTAAACAAAGTAATCTGCTTTTGTTAGATATGCAAAATGCAAATGAGACATTTTACTAGTGCTCTCATCTCACATCAGTAATGTTAATGAGGAGATGATAAAGTTAACAATATTTTATTATTATAGGGTTTCTTTTTTAAGCTTAGTATTTTCGTTTGACAAGTTCCTTTCCAAACTTGACAATGTCACTTCATATAAAATTAAACATTTCCTTTCTCAAACACAAACAGAAAACTATGTGACACTTGTATTTTTCCTAAATAACATAACCATTTTTGGCTCTGAATGTGTGATAAATCATATAACTGGAATTTCCTGATACACTTATCAATGCTTGAGAAGTAAATCACTTTAAAAATGAATGTTCAAATGTAAATTTCCATACTATCCAAAACTTATCCTCTGTTTGACTTGCATTTGAAGTCATATTTTATCCCCTGAGAAAATAGAATACTTTTTTCTTATACCTACAGTTAGTCTTGAATGAAAATATTTACAGAACCAAAGTTTCAGCAAAAATTAACAGACCAATATATAAAATACACTGAAATTAGAACTAGAAGGAAAAAACCAGGACATCCTTGCATTCAATTTTTATAGTGTCTTCTAAGTCAACAAAATTCTCAGCTCTAGCTTGACCCAAATTAAAATACATGATAAATGTAATACAAGATTTAATGATAAATCCTGTGGATTCTTAAAACTATGTGGAGGTTTTTAAAAGAGTTGCACAGGAAAAAATGGATAACAATAACAGAAGGGTCATTATGTCCCTGAGCACTTGTCAGCAAGAAAAGACAGCTAGTATGCCCTTAAGAGCTGACAGAGCATATTTAATCTAAATGGTGCTGCAGTTGTGACTTTTTCCAAAAATAAGCTGTAAAGGTAATTCTATAAGAAAGTTTAATATTTCCATTCTGTTTTTAAACAAATGATATTTCAAAGGTTTTAAAATACTTGAAATGAATATTCAAGCGCATGAACACATACCTGAACTGAAAGTATGGGGACAAATTTGTTTCAGCAGGAGTTCACTTATCACCTTCAGAAATGGTAAGCATTAGGAATACTTTTAAAAGCCCGAGCTCTAAACTGAAGTTCAGGCTTCATTTATCAAACTACCTAATGCAGTTCCAATTCTTCACATTTTCCATGGGAAATTAAATAATATTTATAAATCTGAAACTTGAAGCACAATGACATCTACTATTTTCTTCAAATGAAGCTTCCTGAAGATAAATTGGTAGCTCAAAAAGTAATATCAGCTATATCAGGTCAAAGAATGCTATCTCAGAATGGTAACTACCCTAAAGACCAACAAAGTAACAGGTGGTACGAAGTGTATCTGAAACTCATTTTTAATTGCAAATAAGCATTTTTCAGCTTCATAGGTGGCAATAACCATCTGGAAGGGCATCATCTGTGATACTAACTAGTTTTAAAGCAAAGTCTGCTTTCTGCTTCAATCTGAGCTTGGTAATCTAAGGAGAAATTAAATGTTTAGAGTGGTATTACAGCTTTCTTCTTGGATCTTAAGAAATACTTAAGGTGTGTTTTAAACAAGCTTACTTCCTCTTCAATAGATCAGCTATATAGTCATATACTTTAATGAATTTTTGAATGAGTTTACAGCCATGTCTAGGAAAAGTTATTCTGGAAAATTTAGCCTTAGGTTTCTGGCCCAAAAAAACCCCCAAAACAACCAACAAACCAAAAAATACCAACACCAACACATCCT
>VXBA01005758.1:0-18832 GCA_013399895.1 Serilophus lunatus | reverse complement strand
AAAAAAAAAAAAAAAGGAAGAACTTTCTAT
The DNA here is from genome assembly GCA_013399895.1 of Serilophus lunatus. Classification (NCBI taxonomy): domain Eukaryota; kingdom Metazoa; phylum Chordata; class Aves; order Passeriformes; family Eurylaimidae; genus Serilophus; species Serilophus lunatus. Next base: position 18,802 of record VXBA01005758.1, on the reverse strand, counting down.
TAAAATTTAGATTTTCTTTGAAGTCCTTTTATCTTTTTTCAAGGCCATTTAAGGTACTTTTTTGTGCCCATTGCTGGAACAAAGTCACCAACCACAATTCAGTTAGGGTATCTGTGGCTTGAGGTTGAAAACTTTATTTTACATATTTTTGACCTCTGAGTTAGAATACCAAAAAGCTTTATTTTATTAAATCTTTCATAAAATGCTGTTCATGTTCTTACTAACACAAAAAGCTGTTGAAAGCATTTTAAACCACGCTAAGCAGTCTCAGTCTAATTTGATAGTCTGTTTGATAGTTCAATACCTACTGTCAAATATTTATTACATTTTATAATTGCAATAGCTTCCTCCATACTCCAAAACACATGTTTATATAACTTGGTGATCCCAGATTTTCCTATTAACAGGCAAAGAATTTTTTGTTCTATACTACAAAGTAGTATTGTGCATCCACTTTTAGTTTCTGCCTTGCTTCTATACTAATTCAAAATTCATTGAGACAGCATTCATTGCCGGTTCAATAAACTTGGAAATAAGGACAATAAAAATCTGAACTCTATTTTCTTTTTTTCTTTTTTTTTTTTTTTACTTTAATTAACCCTAGCAGAGTGATTTTCTTCATGGCATCATTTCTTCACAAGTTAGAGGGAGCATGACTTTGCATGAAAGATATTACAGAAGCTTGGTTAGTATTTTACTATTAAAAGAGCTTTGGGTTTCCAGTGCAATCAGTCAGATGAATGAGCTCCTTGAACTCAGCTTAACATGGTGTCTGTAATAGCCCTATTACTAAAGCATCAAAAAACACAGCGCTCATCCTTTGAGGTGGCTGGAGGAATAAATAAGAACAATGTAAATGGATACTGCTGGTCTAGGAACTTCACATGAGACATAAGACTCTCAGATAGCAGTGATTGAGGGAAAGCCTGACTAAGCTTTTTTCTTTTTTTTTTTTTTTTTACTCTTTCACACTGTCTCTCTCTTTTAGCAAGAAAGTATTAAGGTATGAAAGAACACTGCTTAAAAAGAAAAGAAAAGAAAAGACTGAACTTCAATTTACGACAAAATTACCTCAGAGAAAAAAAAAATAATAAAAAACAGAAAAGCCCCCCTGTCTCTTTAAAAAAGTCTGTCTCCTAAAACAGGATATTAGGTCACTAGTAAGGCAACATAACAACTGCCACTGACTTACCTCTAAAACTCCAGTGTAAAGATATCTTTTGATAAAATCTGCTTCTTTCATACTTCTAAAATTAGAAAAATATAGTACATATCAAACATTCAAGAACATTTCTCACTATGGACCTGATCAAAAAGAAGTAATGTCTGTAGAGAAAAGAAATAGTTCTCTGCTTTGTTGAAACCAAATATTTCAGCACGCTGCAGTCTACGTATTACATGGACCTCTATAAAATACCAGTTGCATGTCATGTTTGTGACTAATCCAGTTATGACGCAGACCAGCCAAACAAGACTTTGGAAATGACCAAAAAAGGGAAAATATGTTCAAAGGCAGCAGATCTGTATTTTTAAAATACCAACTACAAATCTGGATACATTCAAACAAAAATATTTTATCATAATAAAACAGAGCAAGGGATTTAGGAGTGGGATCTCAATTTTGATGTAGAATGTAGAACACATTCCGTTCAAGAATAAAATTATTTTATTGTCCAAATAAAAATCACCTAAGATAAAGACATCCAATCTGAGGAATAAATCTGCAAAAAGACACGACCACTGAAGAATCCACCTCTGGATTATTTTGAGTAAAAAGGACTGCTTCATAAATTTAAAACATGTATGTTAGTTTACGACTTGATTTAAAAATCCTTTTGAAAAAGATGTCATTATTTTGATTAAATTGACCCAATCATCTTGTCTTTTATGTACCTTTACCGTTTTTGATAGCACATTGATGATAGCGTTATTTCTCTCTGACATATTGAAATATACTACTGTCTTTCTGGGTAAATCAACAGTAACATGTTTAACTTCATTTGGTGATCATCTGATGTAAAACTACTCAAGATTTCCATGATTTCCATTTTATTGAAAATGCCAATTTCTGTCTTAATGACTGTTAAGTCAATCGACCGCAGAAAACTGAGAAACTCGTAGCTGTGTCACGCATATCATGCAGTTCCTGTAGTTTTTGTAAAAAGATGCATAATGTGCAATCTAACTATTGAGAGGAAAATTAAAGGTAAGTGTTATGAATCTACGTGTTAAATTTGAGTTAATAACATTAGTCTTATCCCTTCACAGATTTCCAGTGGAAGAACATTTCACTGTCTACATCTGTCTAACCTTTCTTCTCCCCTTTGTACAGGCATACACACACATACACAGAGGTGCTCATTACAGCTAAAACAATGTTCACTGAAAACTTTACCCTGACTGTAGCTATGTCATCCAGTACACGATACCTTAAATTACACAGTATGCTGACACCTCTATTTCTGTGATTAATTTTCTTTGACACTCTAGGCAAAAACCTTTCACTGAATTGTACCATCTTATTTTTCTTCCTATTACAAAAAAGCACTTGCTTTTTTCTGCTTTATATTCTAGTGCTGGGGGTAGGGGTCTATAGCTAAGCCCTTCAGCTGAAGCATTTTAGAGGATTCTCTTTCCCCACATGAACCAAACTTTTTTGTGTCCCATATCACATTTCATTTCAGCTCATATTTTGTCCCAAATGTCACTTCAGAGTATAAGGTTAATGAATAGTTTCTTTCGGAATGGAATATTTTTTCAAGAGAATTCTAATGACGTTATAGAAAAGGAAAAAAATATTTTTATGCAAAATGGAAGCTCTGAGGCTAAACATCTAGTTGAGAAATTTTAACTGCATGTATAATCAAGAATTTTGTAAGTCTTTCCTCTTTATATGGTTATTTAAATTCAAAGAATACTGTCCAGTTAAATGTTCAACAAGAAATAGGCTTCTATTATATTTACTACTTGTATTTTGACAGAAACTACTGTTGTCTGCAGTCTTGAAAGCTCAGGTTCTTCAGATTTGCAGACTAAAACAACACTCTGTTTGACAGAAGGTATCCTATGCCTATGTATGTACACCAGGTGTGCATATGTCCATGTGAATTACAGCACCATCTCTGCAGTGCCTTCTCCTATTGCTTTTGTTTAGTAAAGAGCTCAATGGATTTGTATGATAGAAGTCTGGAAAATGTTTATTACCTACATGTCAGAATTTACAGTCTGAAACAGATATATAGGAAACAAGGCATTTGGAGAAACTTAAAAAAAATAAATTTGGGTATCTCATAATTTCAGATGAATTACTATTTCATGGTATCATGAGATTGCTAAAAGAAATTACAAAAGAGGTGAAGCAGAACACTCAGAGATTGGGGTTCGATCCATGACTCAATAACAATGTAAAAGAAAGACACAGAAATTAGTGTATAAAAGGAGACATTTTAAAAAAATGAAGTTATATTTATCTAGATAGGTTGTTCTTATCTTTTTGTGCTTGTTTGGGTGGTTGAAATTTTTTTTAAAATTTTGTTTAATTTTTATATACAAAAGAGAATGTTTTTAATGAAGACTGGAATGCTATAAAATATTGTGTAAAAGAGGATGTTTTCTAATGAAAAATGTTTACAGTAAAACACATTCATTGTGTATTGTCTACTCCATATTTTTGATCTACCTTTACTCTTGCCATTGTTATTCAGCAGTTTTAGAGACTACAATTCAACATTTTCTGTGGTGTGGGTGGGGTTTTTTTCAACTCTCCCAGTCGTTATTAAACTTTAAGATTCCATTTAAGTGTTCTGCTAAAAATGCTATCATTAATATTGAATGTATTTGGAAAACACAAAGCATAGATTTCAGTGAATGACATTTCCTGAGCTAAATTTGGTTTGGCTATACCGAAGTGATCTTGTAACCATGCAGACTATACAGTTCCTTAACACACGAGCTGTAAATAAAGTCCCGGTTTAGATGTTTTTGTTAAAAATTATTTCTGCATTTTCACTTGATGACCTATTGTTTTATTTTCCAAGTCCTGTCTGCTTTCCAAAACTAAAGGGAAATTTCACTTTTTTCCTCTTTCTTTCCATTTTCTCTGTTATTACAAATTAATCTGGTGTTTTTCCTTTTTATTTCATCTTTTTTTTTTCTTGTCATAGAAAGAAATTGTATGTTTTCTATTTCTTTCAATATTTTAAAAATTTAAAACATTTTACACAGAGGGGTTTATTTTTACTACAGGCTGATACTTGCAATATGCTAAACAGAATCTATCCATCTGGAAAGATATCACTAAGGTAAACCATATGGTGTTTATTAATGTGAACTGATGGAAGATGTTATGTTTATACACCACAACAAGAAGTTATATAAATACACATTTCCTTAAGGAAAGCTAATAAGTTAGTCTTATTATTAGACTTAAAAAAACTTTTAGTCTAACTACATATTGAGTGGTTTACAAACTGTACCTCTCACATAAAGCAGTACTTTCCTTAGTTAAAATACTGTCTACCATAAGTAAGTTCTATTTTCTAGAATGACACATGTTCGTTCATATTCCATAAACTGCTTGAAGTAAAATGAAGTAATCAGATTAGAAAAAGTCTAACAACAAATAAAGAATAATAAGGGAGGTGAAATCTTACTCTATTTTAAAGGAATTAATAGATTAATATACATATATAGTTCACTGGACCAGAGTTTGCTGTGCTCAGCACTAAAGAAAATAATTTGTCTTGCACACTGCTTTGTGGTTACACACATTCCTATCACAGCTGAACTATATCACAGCTCTAAGTAGTGCCATTGAAAGCTCAGGCAGCTTCTATTTTAAATTCCGTTTCGTCTTCTTCAAGCATCTGTTTGCTTCCATATTCTATGCATTCCTCCCAGTTGTAGCAGCTGTTTTTTTTCTCTCAGCACTGTAGCATCTCCTGCCTACCTAATATTAATCTAAAGGAATACAGGTCTGTAGTCATCATCTCTTTAAAAAACAAAACAAAACAAACTGTTTGTCTTTATCCAGAAGAAGAAAATTAATTAATATTCCAGAAAAAAAATGCTCTAAAGTAAATTATTCTTACATATCAAAAGTCAGAGAATGAATGCTGATAAATGACATATCATCAAATTTGCAGAAAAAATATTTAGAAAGAAATAATTATGAAAGTGACTGCATAAATATGTATAAATTATATGTAGCAGAAATATACATTTATTTATAAATACATAAATGGATAAAACTCTTTTCTCTCATGTTTTACATGACAAATACACTTTTGTTTCATTATATTGCATGAATCTTGTCCTTTATTTATATCCTGAAGGCATAATCTCTCATTTGTAATGCTAGATTTTCAACTGTGCAAGTGCTAGAGGCATGAAGTGAGTAGGAAGACTTCTTTGGGTGAGAAAATACAGAAAAATAAAAGGAACACTTAGAGAAATTAGAATAATAGTCTCAGAGACTAAATTAAATAATTGAGTTAGAAACAACAGCAATACAGATATGTTTCTAATTAAATGGCTCATTGGAGTTCCCAATCAGAAGAAATCAGCTTTTTTATTTAAAATATATTTTGCTGTGTCTAGTGTTACTATTTGAGAATGTGAATTAGCACTAAGAGTCTGTAAAAACCCTGTTATGAATGTTTGCCCAGACCTTCCACCAGATGAAGAGAAATTAGTAGCAAAAGGTCACTCCTTTTACTCCTTCACCTCCCTGTCTGCCTCGGTGCAGACCTGGACCAGCACTGACTTTGTGCCTCAGTAAACGACCAGCTGTGTTTGCTCAGGGAGGAAAGCCATCATAGTAGCAAATTTTTCCTTCCTTGGAAGGTAGAAGACATAAGTGGAAGATTGTTTGGGAGAGGAAGATTCTTTGGGATAGACTGCTTCTCTGAGCCAACATAGACATGGATAAATTTAAATATACCTCAAAAGATGATATATGTTATACACATATATTAGTGGTAGGAGAGAAGTAAATCTTAACCATTGAAGTCCTCTACATAAGAAGATTCCAGCATGAGGACAGCTATATATATAGGGTGAATTATTCACATGAACTGCATTAGGGGCCTCTGCTTCCAGTATAGTAAAGGCAATGAAGTAAAGATTGGGGTAAAGATTTAGAGCACATCATACTCCATGAATAATATAGCTTCAAAAGCTTCAGATGCATCTTATGAAGAATGAAACATCTGGGACTTGTGTGCTGGATGTAAACAGCACCTACAGCTAGATTTACTTCAGTCTGGTTGAAAACTAAATCCCTGTCATTTCTTTTGAGATCAGCATAGGCATCAGAAAGAAAAGCTTAAAACAAAATGAGAACTTGTCGTAGGTTCAAATTATCTCTTTTTTAAGGATATTAATAAACCCATTCTGACTCTAAATCTGGCCAATAACCTTTAAAAAATAGCATTTTTCCTCCTCTTTTATTACTTTAGTCATCTGATACTAATATTAAAGAATTACTTTGTTTTAATTTTAAGTATAAATTTTAAAATAGCCATAAGCATCTGTGTGGTTACAAGTCATGTATTACTCCTGGTTTTACTATTGCTTTCCCCTAATGTATATCATATCGATTCAATTCAGCTGAAATCTATAACCCTTGCATTTTTATCTAATGTGCAGTAAAGACTGTCCTCTAGTCCAGGAACTGCCTTTTTAAACAAAAAATATTGAGAGCAACACCAAAAAATAATATGTTGAAAAGTTGAAGGAAGTACAGAATCATGTGTTTACTCTCGGTAAACAGCTTTTGAATTAGAAAAATCTGGATTATGAGGAGAAAAAGCTCTGCTTCCTGCATCTGTGATAGATGTTGTAATGGGTAAACCTTGGCTGGCCGCCAGGTGCCCACAGTCTCTGTAACCCCTTTTTCCCCTTGAAAGTCAGGCAGGGGGAAAAGAATACGATGGCAGACAGTGGGTTGAGATAAGGCAGTTTACTAAAGCAAAAATTAAAGCAAAGCAAAGCCCACGCAAAAGCAAAACACTAATCTAATCTCTACTTCCCATCCGCGGCGATGACCGGCCACACCCAAAGAAGTAGGACTTCAAGCATGTAGTGGCTGTCTTGGTGAGCCACCATGGAAGACTGTGGATGCCCCCCCACTCTTCCTGCTTCTCCCCAGCTTTATATCTGAGCTGACATCATATGGTATGGAATATTCCTTTGGTCAGTTTGGGTCGGCTGGCCCACTTGTGTCCCCTCCCAAAATCCTGCTGTCAGTTGGGGAAGGGACACTACAGTCCCAGTGCTGTGCTCAGCAGTAGCCAAAACACTGGCGTGTTATCAGCACCACGCCAGCCACCAATGCACAGCACAGCACTGTGAGAGCTGCTGTATGGGAAAAGGGCTCCATCTCAGACAGACCCAATACAGATGTCTAGAGTCATCAAAATTTTTACGGTAAACAATGTGTCTAGGGTTGAGAAATTTGCCAACTTTCTACACTATATCTGCATCTATTGAGGAACAACATGATTCTTCAGTTTCCTTTGTGTAGTGCATTGCACAAACTTAAAGCACTTCACAAGTCAAGTCAGTTCAACAAATAAGCAGATATAAAATGAAAGCATGACAGTGAATAGATATTGGTGAAGATTAAAGACAGAAGTTTTTAAAAGAACTCTGATGCTGGTGATACCCCTTAGTTTCATGAGTCTCTATCACATAACTGCTTTTATTGAGGAGAATGGCTTTTTTTAAAGAAATTATATTTCATTTAAAGAAAAGTGTAGAAATATTAATTGACTAATTCTATTAGAAGTTGTGGTTAAAAGTGATTTTATTTAATATGTATGTAGCTACATATATATATATATATGGTATATAGTTAAATGCAATAATAACATTGTTACCAATAGCTGGTAGTAGCAATCATGCTTGCATAGATTTTGGGAGTTTTTGTAGTCTTTTATTTAATAAAATATCAGGAAACATCTTTGTGGACTCACTGCTTATCATTTTTGTGCATTGAAGTGGGATCAGCAAGCACTTGACAAATGCATAGATATAATACCTACAAGTCTCAGGGTAACTCTATAGTGTTTGCTAAATGCTAAATTATAGCTCTTCCCACTTCTAATCCTGCCAACACATATCCCCCAAAGTAAAAAACAATTTAAAGTAAATAAATTAAATAGTGACTCTCAATTTATCATGCTGGATCAACTAGTTTAGTTTGATTTCTTCTTATATTAGCCTGCAAGCCCTTTTTAAATATGGTCCAGTAATTCTATAATACTTCATGTTTCTATGACCCTAAAAGCTGATAATTTGCCTTACTTATTTCTTTGTACCTGCCATGCACATCTGTTGTATACAAAGTGTCTTCAGCAGAGTAATAAATATACATATGTAAAAGTCTTGCAGAGTTTACTATCTTTGTCACTTCTAATGGGCTATAATAAAGGTGGAAAAATAACACATGTCCTTGAAACAGAAGGACACCTATCTATTTCATGGAATCATCAAATCATAGAATATGCCCATCAGGATCATTGAGTCCAACTCCTAGCCTTGTGAAGAACAACCCAAAGATCACATGCGTTTGATAGGTTATACAAATGCTTCTTGAACTCAGGCTTAGTGCTATTACCACTTCCCCAGGGAATCCATTCCAGAGCTCAATCAGCCCCTGGATGAAAAACTTTTTCCTGATATCCAACCTAAGCCTCTCCTGACACAAATTCATTTCCTTGAGTCCTGTCTCTGGTCACAAAAGTGTAGGGATCAGTATTTGCCCCTCCACTTCCCTTCATGAGGACATTGAAGACCACAATGAGGTCTTCCCTCAGTCTCCTCCAGATTGAACAAACCAAGTGACCTCATGACCCTCCTGGCTGCCAGGGCACTGCTGAGTCATATTCAACGTGCCATTACCCAGGACACCCAGGTGCCTTTCCATGGCACTGCTTTCCAGCCTCTCATTCCCTAACCATAACATGGCAGGGTTGTCCCATCTCAAGTGCAGACTCCAGCACCTGTCCTTGTTAAACTTCATACTGTTGGTGATTGCCCATCTCTCTAATTTGGTCTCTCCGCAGTACCTCTCTGCTCTCAAGAGAGTTGACAGCTTCTCCCAATTTAGTGTCATTAGCAAACTTACTTAGTGTTCCTTTGAGTCCTGCCTTCAATTCATTAATGAAGATGTTGAAGCAGACTGGGCTGTGGATGGAGCCCTGTGGAATGCCACTGGTGACTGGACACCACAGGTAACCAGTGGTGTTGACCCATTCTCTGTAACTCTTCATGCCTGACCTGTGAGCCAGTTGCTCTCCCATCGCATAACACAGTTATCCAGCTGTGCGCTGGACATTTTGTCCAGAAAGATACTGTGAAAGACAACAGATCATACAATTCTAGCATGGGCATTTTCATGTTTATAAATATATGTGTCCACAATGCATTCTGACTGAGAGGAATGGGATTTCCTCTCTTGTGAGCTTGTCTTTTCTGCTGTAAATATATAAAAATTCAAATTGAAGCAAGAAAGATATACATATTGACAAAGTCTAAATAATAAATTTTATTATGCATTTGCTTATTATTAGAAATAGTGTTTCCTGGGACAATTGCCAATTGATATGTGCACACATATCCTATCCACAATCCTCTAAAAATTCTGGAATGTTAGTAACATGAGAAAGGTATGGGTAGACATGCCTAGATTTACTTTATTCCTATAAACAAAGAAATAAATACTATTTTTTGACCAAAAAAAAAAAAAAAGGAGCTTATTTTTCAGTACGTAGTCTGTTGCTTTGCTTCAGGCTGGGATATTTTTTGCTATGACAAAAGCCTATGGTTCTTAATATATTATCTAAAATTAATTTCAATCAGAAGAAATTATAAGAAAGCAGCAAGTGAGCACCTGGTGGCCCAGAAATGTGTCTATTTTGTTATCTCTTAGGCATGAATGTTTCATGCATATGTTTCACTTCAGTGTAAATCAGCCTCAGAGGGACCAGTGGGACCCTGCTGAACCAAATGATCAAAAGGGGCATGTATGATCTGCAAACAATTTGATGTTGTTGTGACATTTAATTCCTATTCATTCCACTTTCATGATGGTGAAGGGAATACCAAGGAACTATTGTAAATTTAAAGTAATTTAAATTCCTTAGAAAACTCTCCTATAGCTACAGTTCAGTAAATTAAGAAAGACTTAATAAGCAAACTTCAGATATTATCTAGAGCTCCATATTTGCCTTTGTAATAAACTTTATAGTAAAGCAAAACCCAGAAAAAGTCACTATTTGTTGTCTTTTGTTTTACAATAGTAAATGTAAATGTTGACACAAATTGTATAAATAGGAGACTTTCAAATAGGCTTAATGAATAAATAAATATTTTCATTTCTTTTGTCTCCAATGTTTAGATATGGTCATGCAAATAGAGATCATCAGTGAAAGATCAGAACTGGTCTGTATGTGACCATGAATAGCTTTGTATATTTTAATGCATCTTCAACTCTTTATTGGCTATCAGATTGCAGTGTCTAAAAGATAAGTCAGCCTGTAGCCATATATCATTTTAGGTCAATTTTTTTTTTTTTCTGGGAGAATTACCAAATTACTTCTTTACTAATCTTCTTAGCATTCCATTGACTATATCACACTGATGACTGAAATTCAGAAAAAAATAATTTTTTCAACAATTTTATTCCTGATCCTTCCTTTTGTTCAACTCCTTAAGACTTGCTTCTTGGATACAGAAAAATGACACTGGTATAAAATGCTTATAACCTCATCCAGCTGTGATCCAGAACCTCAAGGTGCCACTCAAGGTGATGAACTTAACCAGCACATACCAGGGATGATACTAGCTCTGGAACTTCCAATGAATGTAGGCTGTTATGAAAGTTTTTGTGGACTTCCATTCCTTGGCCAAAGAAAAAAAGCTCTTACTACAATTTATTATTATTATTGGCCCTCAAAGATGTCTGTATGCTAACATCATTAAGTAGTTATGCTTTTCGTTACTGCATGATGAAATGGAGCTGCCATTGTTATGGGCAGAGCTCAAATAATTTTTTTTCAGAATTCTCCAGTGTATAAAAAGTGTTATATAAGCAATGCATTATTTAAAGAAAACACACTTTTCAAAGTATTTAAATATAAATTAAACTCATATTTCAATTAAACAAACTTATAAAAACTTAGCAAACCAATGAGAAAACAATCAAAATAAAGTATAAAAAATGCATTTCTACCTTTAATCCTAAAATGAATCATGACTTTTTTATCTGAAATAAAAGCAATTTTATAAGCACAAAAAGGGTCATAAAAGCACATGGAAAAAAAACTCATATAGGTTTTCCGATGCACTTTTTGGCACTGTAATACTGGAGTTACTTGTAAAACTGATAATTTTAATAAATTGACTTGTTTCAGTTGGGACACAATTATTTCATTTCAGAGTTTTTAGCATATTTGCTAAATTATGTAATTCTTAAAAAAACCCTTTTAAATCGAATATGCAGTTTAGTATATATAAACTATAGTTTTATATATATATATATAAAACTATAGTTTATATAAACTATAGTTATATATATATAGTCATTATATATAACTATATATATAAAACAATAAATGCATTTCAGTTTATATATGTATATCTACAAATAGTTTATATTATTTAGATCAAAAATTTCATATTAAGTCTTTTTAAGACTTTCAAAAAATTAATTATATATGTTCAGTTTTCTTCATCTGCTAAGTTTTCAATATAGATGATGTAGCACTTATTAAAGTTAACAGCATTTGTTTTATAAAAAATGATAGCATGTATTAGACATGTAACTAATTCCTGGGGGAATTCAAATTCATATTTTATTGAAAAACATCACTAGATGGTCTTAACACTTATGCACACTCAAAGGAAGAACTAATAGTTTAATTTTTCACTTTTTTTAAATGACAGGTCAAAATTATTTCACATGCAGAGGGCTATGATCCGTTGTGAGAATTAATAAGGCGTTGAAGACTGGTCTTCAGAGAATTGCATGTCACTCTTTGTAAAGTAACAGCATGTTTTAAACCTGATCCTTACCATAATTGTAATGGCATTTAAATATTTTACTAGTTCTTTAATAGAACACATTATGATAATCTGTACCTCTTGCATCTTTTGTCTATTTGATTCTAGCCTCCTTTTGAATGTAATGCCATGTTGTGGCAAACTGCACACCAAGAATTCATTGGGACAGAAACTAGACAGTTCAGTTCCATCTATGGGGTACTGTAGCCCATCAGTGATTTAACATCCATCAGGATGGTTCAACTCAGTTCATCAGCTGATGACTGAGAATCCATTTGCAAATGCACATCCAGGCTTACTGTGTTACAGACTGCCCAGAGGGTATCTAGGTGACTGATTCCAAGAAGTGAAGTGGAACACAAAGTTACTTTTATATTCTGAATAAAAATATCATCTCTGCAACTTGACAGCTGAATGTTATCCAGTCAACCAAAACTATGTGCTCATTCACTGTCTTTGCTATTAGATTATACTTGTCACTGCGCTTTTGAAAGGCTCTACACACATCTTTCATTTTCTCCGTTCCTGAATAAACAAACTCCAGATAGCTGAAATCCCTTCTTATCTGCTAATATAGGCAGATAAATGTGGAAGGATGGGAAGAGAGACTTGAATGAGAAGTGACTGAGCCATGTCATGGCAGGGTGACTTTTTAACAGAATTGTATTCTCTGATTTCTAAAATGTATTTTGAGTATAATTAGCAAATGTCCTATTGCCATATAATAGTAAATCTTTCAAAAATCTGATAATATGTTATTAATAATACAAAAAGATTTTGAGTTTGGATTTTTTTAATTACATTTCTGCTTTGGATTTCACATGAAAATATATTCATAAGTAAAGTAGACATTAGACAAATTTGTTACAGCAACTGAGAACGAAGAGAGCTATCTGATTGATATACATTGAATTAAAAGAAAAAAACCTGTTGAGAATAAGCCAATGAAACAATTAGTAATGCATTGACTTGAGAACAAATTTATTTATATAAGCAGTTATAATTTATGTTTTCATCTTTTTCTTTCTAAAATATATACAGATTTTTTCCATGTAAATTGATATGAGACAGACTCTATCGTAGCCTATGCTTTGACAGTTCAAACTACTTGGGTTACACCTGATTAGCACCCATTAGCAATGTGAGTATAAGTAATGGGAGTGTGTCCCTAGCAAAGTTCTCAAATTATTTTATGCATTCATCAGGCAATATTTTTCAAGATACGTATATATAGTGTACAAAAATCCAGAAGATACATAGATATTATTTCAGAAAACAGCATTGGTATGATAATTGATTTTATTGATGACAACAATGTAGAAGTTACTTCTTGATGTCCCACCGCGGACATGACTATTCTTCTCTCTACAACTGAGTAATCTGGGTATAATTCTGCTTCATGAATGGAATTGATCAAAGATGCTGAACCTACCAAGGGCAACTGTGCTTGGGATAAGGCTAGGAAGAAGTATTTTTAACCTGTTAATCAGAATGTAAAGATTTTTAGCAACAACTTGTCCTAGAAAAGAAACAGAGGTCTTCAATAAATATCCTATGCTATATTTGCAAAGTGGAATGATAGGATTAACTCTTTGGGGCATGTACTTCAAGAAGACAGAAAAGAATGGAAATATTAATAAAACCGCAAAATATTGCATCCATTAATCTGTAAAGATCTAAGAAATATTTGTATTTTAGAAGAGATGACTCCAGAGTTTTATAGCCTACAGGTAGTTTATTTTAAATAAATTCTGAGAAATCCAGAGATGAACTGACTACCAGTTTGCCTAATTAAATTAACACAGAGGTATTTCTTTACAACGTGTTTTGACCGATATGAGGAGTTTTTGATCACCACTGAATTAAAGTAGTGCAGCTTACTATCAGAATCCAAATCTTGAAATGGGTGAGTGTGAGAGCCAGTTGTCCTGGACCATGCGCCCTATTTTTTAAAGGCTGACTAACAAGACCTAATAGGAAACAGCTTTCAACAGTATATTTCCAAAATATACTGATTTTATTTCCAACCACATCTAGACTGAACAATAATTTTTAATTACACTTACTTCTCCTCTCTATCAAATTTGTGCATTGTTGTTTTGACATGCTTTTCTTTTGTGGAAAACACTGACAAATGATGTTCCTTGGAGGTCAGTATTGAGACTGCTGCTGTTGAACATTTTTGTTGGTGACATGGGCTGTGGGATTGACCCCACTGTCAGCAAGTTTGCTGACACCAAGGTGGGTTCCAGCTGACACATTGGAGGGGAGGATGCCAGCCTTAAAAGTCTTGACAGGAGCACCTGTGCAAACCTCATGAAGATCAGCAAGGCTACATGCAAGGTCCCATAGCTGGGTCAGGACAATCCCAAGCAGAAGTAAAGGCTGAGAAAAAATGGATTGAGAACAACCTTGAGGAGAAATACTAGACGGTGTTGTTGCTGAGAACTTTGACATGACACGGCAATCATATATATCCTGGGCTGCAGGAAAACTGTGACCAGTAGGTGAAGGGCATTGGTTTTGCCCCTCTGCCCTCATGAGACCCCACCTGGAGCATTATGTCCAGTTCTGTTGGAACTAGGTGATCTCTGAGGCCTCCTCCAAACCACACCATCCTATGATTCCATGATTTCAGTTCATACTTTATTTCATGTCAATGAAATAGAAAAGATTTAGTTTTGTTTTTGAAAACATGAATATTTTTTTTCTCAAAAGAAAATATGGCTAAAATAAACTCTAATGCAAATGACTATTACCATCAGAATTGGCAATACCCAATTAAAAAAACCTACATATACCTTTACTGTTTAGCCATCAATTGTGGTGGTTTGAACTACTATTTTTCACTAGGAGCGTGCACAACAATGACAAAAAGACTAAACAGAATTTAACAGCAGGTAACAGTTTATTGTCTAGGACTCTACCAGAACTTTTATGAGAACCCCAGACTTAAACAAAAATACAGAAATATGAAAACCTGACAGAATCACGCAGGAAAAAAACAACCAAACAAACAAAAAATACCTCAGACTGCTTCTCAAAGGCCAGGTGCCTGGCCGAGAAAAGCAGTGGAAGGAAAAGGGAAGCTGCCTCTCTCTCTCTCTGTCTGATGGCACACTCCTGGCTCTCAAAGTCTCTGCAAAATACAAAAGAACTGAAAAGCACCCCCACCCCAGGGAGACACTCGGGGAAGCTTTCACTTGCAATTATGCTGGCTTGGCTCTGGTGCCGGTGAAGGTGGGCGGAGTCAAGCTGCGGGGTCTGGAAGCTGGGAGGGGCCGTGCTACTCCCCAGCTCGACANGGGCTCCACCTCTCTTCCAGGGTCTTCACTCCAGGCAAAATGGCAGTTCCCACTGAAAACCACGTGCTCGGGGCTTGGAGGCACCACCCGTCCCGCTGCCGTGCCTCAGGACCCAGAGGAGGGGAATGCCACCAGTGCTGAGCTCTCAGTCCCCCGCCACAGCTGGGAGCGATGGCTCCACTCCCTCGGGTCTTCCACCACTGTTCCCCCACTCAAAACCGGGCGGTGTGGGACACTGCAATCTTGGTCCTTTCCTTCACTTCTAGAAAAACATGGTTTTACAAACGGGTAACAGGTAAACAGTCTCAAATACCCTTCCCTCCCCCCTACAGCCCCCCAGAACCCTCCAGGACCACCCCCTCCCCTCCAAAACCTGACACCCTCAAAACCCACACTCTAACATCAATACACATTTTTAGCATAAAATTCAGCAGATCCAGGTGTCTTGCAATCAAATTTGGATTTGTTTTTTGAAAGACATGTTTCTGTTTGACAGAAATTATCAGATCGAATGTAAGGCCTACTTGGTGAAATGTAGTGACCTGATAGACAGACAGTCAGACTACAAGATCTAATTGCCCCTTCTGGGTTCAGATTATCTAAAAAATCTACTATTTTTTGGTACCCAAAGCTAGTGCAAATGTGACCATTAGATCAAGATTTATTTGCAACAGATGCCTGCAGAGGAAATAGAAAATTTATTTGGAATGACCTTTCAATTCTGAAGTTCAATTTGTCCACTGTCTCACATCTTTTAACCTCTAGGCATGTATTTCTTAATCCAAAACAGGGGCCTCAGGAGATAGAAGGCAGCAAAGACAACAAACACTAATTTTTATACCTATAAACCCATTCGGTCCTCTCTGGACCAGCAATAAAACAGGCAACCAGGATCGGTTTAGAGTCTATCTCTTAATAAATAACTAGCAAATTTTTCACTCTTAGGTGAGTATCAGGCATAAGAGGATTACCAGTGGAAAAGACAATTTGATGTAAGTAATGTGTTGCCCATAATGTTCCACACAAGTAAACTCTGTTCAAACACACTTTTTCATGGGCCTTAAAATGTTAAAAAAAATCAACATATTTTTTCTTTGAGTGAACTTGTACTACTTATTAAAAGATTCTGCCAACCAAGTAAATTCATGTCACTAATCACATTCAAATTAGCATGGTGTGCTGCAAATATCTTACACACACTGAAGAAAGACTACAGCAAATCTATAAGTCTCTTTTCATATATTGAGAAGAAGTACATTATGAAGCCTCAGCACATTTCTAAAACTCTCTTTTGAGAAGAGAATCTGTATTAAATGTTACATTGTTAGCAGAGCTAACATACTAAATTCAGGGTAGCTAACCGAGGGTTTGGGATTTTATTTTTCTCTATTCTTCCCTTGTGGCCGTTGTATAAGTGATTTTGTAAAACATTATCATAGTTAGTAATTAAGTAACTATGAAAGTATAATATTTCTAAGTGCAAATAGCACATAATACATTACATGATACTCACATTACTTAATGCTTTGGGAAATTACTTTACAGTGGATCTGAATTCACAAAGCAACAAGGTTTTCCCTACAGAGAAAGCAAATTGTACAATTCTATCAGGTCAAAGGGATGGATAGGACTGCAGCTCTGCATATTAGGATATCAAGAAGGTCATGGTAAAGTCCACACAGATGTCAGCAGTAAGCTGATATATCAAGTTAACTGAAACATATGTTTAACAATGAAGTGCTACCACCACACAGCTATCTATCTTAGTGTTAAAGAAGGTGGGAGGAGGCATTTACTGCAGGGTTTCTTGGATTTATGCATATAACTTCCAGTATTCAGTCTGAAAAAGACTGTAAAAGTCAGTGTTAGGGAGGGGATTAATTTTTTCTTTGCTTCTCTAAATCACAGTCTCACACTATCAGGCTGCTGTTGCTCCCAGCCAGGCACCTCTCCATCTATTCAACAACTGAGATGATCCAGCTTCAGATTGCTATATGTTAGGTAGCTTTTGGGGGAAAATCAGCAACAAACTCTCAGTCCTGGTGATGAGTTTGCCTCATTTCACATTCCCAGAGATAACTTTCCAGTGGAAGCACTGAACTCTTTTCCAATATTTCATGCCCTTAATGAGGACCACAACTGGATGTTTTGATGACATGAGAGGAATACTAGTTTTCCTATCAGCCAGCAGAGAAGGATCATCAAGCAAGAAACTTTTGGAATGAGGCATATCATCTTATTCTTTCCTGTTTTCAGCTATCAGTAAGGTGAAACACATGTGAAGATAAGATGAAATTTCCACCACATCTTAACTGCATTAAATAACGTTTTATTTATATGCATGTAATTTATTACTTTTTCATAATCGCTGAAACATTGCGTGCAGTAAAACAAGTTATGTAGAACCTAGAGGAAAGCACATATTCCTAGAAAGAACATTGCCCAGACAAAATGTTTCACATATTTCGTATTCTATGGGCAAAGCAACTTGCTATTACAGAGGTAAGGCAGCAGAGACTTTCTACTTTCAATATCCTTTGTTCAAATGAGAAATGTTGATAAATTGCATAGCTGACTTAGGTTTGTGTTATCAGATTTCTTTTAAGAAACAATAAGAAAAGAATCAACAACTAAAAAATATGATTGCCAGAAAAATATGACTTTGTTTTCTTATGACTCATCTGTGAAGGCCTTGTTCACCTCGCTAATCATCTGTACAAGCTCCAATCTCTCTTCTCTGTGCTACTTGTTATTGTTTTTCTATTAGAAGTTAAGAGAACTCTCACTCTTTTCCATGCTTTAAACATTATTTCTGCCTATAAGTCTCCTTTTATCTCTTCCTGTTCTTTAGAATCTTTCTGACTTGCATTCATCCATTCTTTTACCACTCTCATGCAAAACTTTGGAAGAAGCATCCTGCACAAAGAAACTCTTTTGAGAAACTATGTTTCTTAACACAGACACTGGACTGACTGTGAAATTGTTTTCAGAAAAGGAATTTATTTCCATTTGTCACACATAAGGCATATACAGCTGTATGCCAGGGACATGAAGGGATAAACGGCTCATGTCATGGACTGTGAAAAAGGTCATGTCATTGTCCTGAAGCTGGTGTTTTTGAAAACAGTGCCACCAAAGGTGGCACCTGCTGGTTTGCTACCAGCTATCTGTATGTCCTCAAATGCACTTTGTTGCAATGTATTTTATTTGCTAACTGGCTTCCTTTTATGTTCTCTGATGGAAAGTCCTTGGAGTCTTTGTTTATAAGCAAACTATCCAATGTAGAGCATTGTATTAATTCTCTGCCTAAAGGATCTGAACTGACAAAAGTTGAAGATAGAAATCAGAGTGATAGGTCACTGATTTAATCTGTAATGAATATAAAAAGTCCAAAACCAAACACTTCTACATCATCATGGCTAGGCTTTGCA
>VXBA01005757.1:275077-295340 GCA_013399895.1 Serilophus lunatus | reverse complement strand
CAGAGGGTGTGTGTCGGACCTGTGGGTGCTCGAGGAACGTGTTTGGGTGTCCTGCCGTCCTTCCAGGTGTTATTCCACAGCCTCTCCTGTGCAGCAGGGAGCTCAGACGGGTGGGTGAGTGTGCATAGACGGTGTTTGTGTTTGGCTCTGGGTCGGATCAGCTGGGAACCTGAAGAGGAAATGCTGTTTGGAGTGCAGGTTTTACAATCTCTGGGGGCCTTTCACCTCGTCCAGACACTCCTTCTAGCTGGGACGGTGGAAGGAGCGTATTTTGAATCCAGGCTTGGCTTGAATCCCAGTGGAAAACACACGCTGTTGTGCAGTTGCACTCTTAAGGTGGTCTGGAGGCCGAGGCGCCCCCCTGCAGTCCTGTGCTGTGAGGTCGTGCTGCTGCTGCTGCAGCCCCCTGCGGGCTGGGTTTGAGGAACAAAGTGTTGCAGAGAACTACTCTGGGGTCCATATCGAATTAGGAAGAAAGTTTAAGATCTTGCAGCAGATTATGACCTTACTGTTAAATTCACTTACTTGTCTCTCACTGGAAGGCCGGTGCCTGAATTGTTCTGGACAAAATAGTATGATTTTTTTTAATACAGTGATCCCAGTGGTAGCTGTCACTTTGACACCTACCTGGCTGAGATCTAAAGAAAGTCTGATGCAATAAAACATCAAGGAAGTTTGTGATTAATTTTTAGGTCTGCTATTGATATTCAAGAAAGATAATTTACCAATTTTGTTACTCTTTCATGACTTACTACTTTATGGCTCTGTAATGAATATCCCTTTGTAATGGGGTCACCAAAATACATTGCAGCCTTATGTAAATGTTCAGCCTAAACCCCAAATTCACACCCTAAGCATTGCATTTTCTGGAAGATACAGGGTTTTTTCGCCCAAACAAAAAGCCTCAATCCTTGGCTGGTCCCCATAAGGAACTGTGATGAACAAATACAGGTTATATTGATATCTGAAGGTTTTTTTAAAGATACTTGTTCTGCTGTTCAGCTTTCTCAGCTGTTTTGAGTGGAATACTGGCAAGCAGTGCTCTGGCTGTTCTGAATTTTATCTGCTCCATCTCTGCTTTGGGGAGAGATGAGGGAAGTTTGCTCTTTCTGCTCATGCTAGCCTGTGTGTTATAGGGTGTTTCCCAGGCTTGATGCCCCATACTGGAGTTTAGAGTGCTGTAGAGTCTCTGAAGGTCCAAGTGCAGTTCAGCTCTCTCATGGAGTGGAGACCAGCATCTACTTTCTAGGCATCATGGAATTAAGTCTTTTTGAAGTGTAGAAGGCTGAGAGCTCTCTTACTGGGTGTAGTGTAATTCACACACCTATGGGAACTAGAAATGGAGTGTAGGTCATAGTTTTTGTTTGTAGAGCTCAGTGAGGGAGCTGTGACAAGTCATTTCTCTGAATGCCATATTGCTCTTTAGGTGTGAGGAATCTAGCTAGACATCCAGCAGGTCTAGACTAGATGCCAAATCCAGTAAAGACACAGTCAAGTCTTTATTATCAAGCATGTATTTTTGTATCAGGAGAACTTTGTTACAAGAGACTGAGCTGTCTGGGGATACAGACATTGCCAGGGCTAGGTGAAAGCTGAGCAGTGGTTTTGAAGACCTGTAATTTGGACAGGGGCATCACATTTCTCCTGTGAGTCCAGTCCCTAACACAGCAATGGCTTTTTGCTACAGGGCCTGTTGAAGACCCCACTCAACATAAAAGACTTCAATGGAAAAGGCCAGGGATGAGGTCTCCTCTCTCAGTGTTGTGCTGTTTGTTTGTTCTTCTTTATTGATGCCTTTGGGATTATGGCCAAAATTTCCACTTTGTGGCTCAATTATGTATTGTGAAGTCTATGCAAGAATAAATAAGACTGCCTGTAAACAGATAAATCCTTGTCTAAACAATGAAGCATTCTTCTGGTCTGTGACTCTGTCTTACGAAATCTGCCTCATTCATCTGGGACCTATTAGTGATAAGAATACAGTGCTAGCCTTGTTTCCAGCACCAGGCAAGATGACATCAGCTAGCAATGTCATATGATGGCATGTGACTGCACATGTTATGGAAATTTGAAAGGATGAAGTGTTTTATCCCAGTGCCATCATCTGGTGGGCTGACTTCAGGCCCCTGCTTCTGGGAGCATTGCCCAGACCTTATGTATCCAGCAGAGGTCATGGTCCCATGGTTTTGATTTTAGTTTTCAGGGCAAACAGGATATAAATCCCTGTTACAGTTTAACTGTAGCAGAACTAGCTAAGAGAGAACTCAGGAGGCCTAATGAAATATATTGCTTTTAGAAGCTCATATTTGTAAAGACATGGGAGCACAGAACTCTGAATTGTTCTATGGGAGAAGTGAAAACAATGCTGATGTCGCTGGGTTGGTGTTCTTTGGAAGTAATTCATTTGACATACATTTTCAAGATAGTATGACTTGGGTGCTGTCAGAAAACCCAGTCTTCTGAAGAGATTGTATCACTGCAAAGTAAAAAAGGTAACCCTACAGTTCTGCTTGCACTGTAATGCTCTAATGAGCTGTAAAATTTACATTAATATTTTTGAGGATGTATATATGATTTAGTAGATGCTAGTCATATTCTGTCATGATGTGGTTTTGAATCGCTGTATATTCTTTTAGTGTGTACTTTTCCTTCTATTCCATTAACCCACAGCAAACTTGATTGCATCAAGCCCAAGCATCTAGGCCTTGGTTGTTTTTCTACTTTCACATTCATCCAACTGTAGTCTGGAGTGGAACATTGTAAATGCTAATTTATAACATGCTTCCTGTAAGATCATCCTCTTGAATTTATTAGGAAACAAGAGCTCTGAAATCATGGCAGGGAAACCAAAGCTGCACTACACCAAGGGAAGGGGGAAGATGGAGTCAATCCGATGGCTGTTAGCAGCAGCTGGGGTTGAGGTTTGTACCTTTTTTTAATAAAGTGATCAGATTAATGTGTTAAAATAGGTATGCTCTGAAAAGGTTTTTCAATTTCCTCTGTGGTTAGGGATATTCACAGCATTGCATATTGTGATGCAGAGAGCTTAGATTCAGTGATACACACTCATGTTACACTTCATGTATTCCTAGAGCAATAGTTGTGCAATAAAAGGATTGTAACATGCAAAGAAAATTTAAAGGTGTCATTTTTAAAACATATTTTAAGCTGAGATCTTAAATTTTTCCTACAGACAAAACTGTTTATCTCTGACTTTTTCTCAATGCTCATCAATTTCCTGTGGCTCATGATTCCTCTCCACTGA
The DNA here is from genome assembly GCA_013399895.1 of Serilophus lunatus. Classification (NCBI taxonomy): domain Eukaryota; kingdom Metazoa; phylum Chordata; class Aves; order Passeriformes; family Eurylaimidae; genus Serilophus; species Serilophus lunatus. The sequence goes on along the minus strand of VXBA01005757.1, from coordinate 292,075 downwards.
AGGACTATGTGTACCACATGGAAACTTTAGAACATTATCTCCAAAAAAAGTGCTTTTCATTCTTTGTGTCAGGACCTGAGTAGGATAAATCAGCAGATCTGCCCTAAATGTGGCCATAGGGGATTTATCTAGATTAACATCAGGTAAAGACCATCCTAAGGCATCTTAATTTCTATATCCTTTTGTTTGAATGGTTTCTTTGAAACTATTTATACTCCACTGGAAATTAAAGGCTTTTTTAACTTGCTTGTCATGTTGCTAACAGAGAAGATACAGAATATGAATGTTGAGAAGACAAAGATCTTATCTTCATTCAAATGTTCTTATGTTAAAAAAAAGCCAGTAGGGAGAAGAGGGAGATAAATGCTGTGTAACAGAGGCATAACTTAATAAAAAATTTCTCAGTATTTCATCTGGCATCATCTGCTTTTAAGTGAATTATTTGTTATCTGTTAATGGTTCATGCAGGCAAATAGACTGGTCTTTATGACTGGGAAGTTTTATTTGGAACATAATGCATCATACAATACTGTGGGGTTGGGGACACTGTAGTCCTTGGTTGTTTGCTGGAGCAGAGATGAAGAGTAGGAGTAGGGATTCTGTTAAGGAAGCTTTCCTGTCTGACCCCCCAGGAAACACTCCAGCAGTCCCTAAAATAGTATAATCATGATGCAACAACAGAACAATAGCTCGAGCTGATGCCTTAAAAGAGGAACCCCGAACAAAGGAAACCCTGGGCTTTTATATGCTTATTGGTGTGCCTCACCTGACTGAGGCCAGAGGTCCCTGGGCCCTTTGTTGTGCAAAGGGTTGGCAGTTCATGGTCTTTTGACTCCAGTTCTGCCTCCACCCAGAGCTTAACCTGCAGCTCACACTGCAGTTGCTCACCCAGACACCTGCACTGAATGTATTCAACAAGGCCAACACAATGAGAGAAGTATAGAGAGTAGTGTGGAGAGGTGGACTCTAACTTCCTGACTTCCTTCCACTTCTCTATGGCCTTTGTAATGACATCGTGTTGTTGCTTTTCAGTTTGAGGAAGAATTCATAGAAACAAAAGAAGACCTAGAAAAATTACGCAATGGTGAGTCTGTACCCTAAACATAATTTACACCAACATAAGGACAGTAGGTGATATTTTTGTAAGACCTTCAGTATGATGTGACCTGTAAAGAAGACCTGCTTCCTCGTGGATGCTTTCATCCCTCAGATTTTAAAATATTTTGGTGTATTACCAGGTCTTTTCCTTAGTTTCAACGTAGTGCTTCAGCAGTCTGAGTGGTTTGCTTCTTTTTCTTGCCTAGATGGAGTCCTGCTGTTTCAGCAAGTGCCCATGGTGGAGATTGATGGGATGAGAATGGTGCAAACCAGAGCCATCCTCAGTTACATTGCAGCAAAATACAACCTCTATGGGAAAGACCTGAAGGAGAGAGCCTGGTATGTTAACACTGTATGCTGTGCTCACTAATGCTCTTCCACAATTTTTAATATTCACAAAAAGAATATTGCTGTGAAATATCTGCATGTAAAAGTGCATATACATCTGCCAGGGCTTTGGCTCCTCAGACCCATGAATTGTGTGATTGGACTTTGTTGTTGATAAATTATTAACTATCAACATTGTGAGAACATTAGGGCAACCTTCAGACTCATTTGCTTTCACAGATAAGAACTTAATTAAGTTCCTGAGTGACAGTAATACAATAATAAAGGCTAAGTATGCCTATTTTTGTCTTTTAAGTGGGAAAACAGAAGGAAAAAATTACACCTGCTTGCAAAAAATGAAGTGTTATTAGGTGTTCTAGTTTCCCTTTTTCAACATGTAATTTCTTAAATCAGAAAGATTTTTTACATGTTTAGTGGTTTAATACTACCAAAAGTTAAAGCAATATTTTCCTAATATTATTTTTACTCTGTAAGCTTTACTATGTAAGAATGGATACTTTCCATTCTTGTACTTAAAGGGCTAATACAAAAGAAAAAAATTTTCATTTACTTTTTCTTAAAAAAATAAAGCCAACAAAAAACGCATGCAAAAGTTCAATTACATTCTTAACCTAACAGACTGTCACTTACTGTAGTGGGCTTATTTTGTGAGAATAGAAGGACAACTCCAGATATTGTGGGGATTATTATGGACTGTCAATTGGTAGCCAGCATCCTTTCATGATTAGACATCAAAATTTCTTTTTTTTCCTAGTGTGGTTTGCATATGCAATCTTTTGTCTCACAGCATAAATGGAGTATCAATGGAAAACAGCATGAACGCTGCTTTAAATACATTAATCTTTTAGCCTTTTATTTATACCTTGCTTTTTGCAGACACTTGTGAGCCTGTTTGTAAAATGTATGCTTTGAAAACACCTGGAAGGGTTTTTTTCAAAGAGGAAGAACAAGAAAATAAATCAGTGTCTTATGTTACATTCACTAATAAGACATTTTGCACCGTGATCACTTCAGCACTATTTCAGGAAAATAACCGAAATGGAATGTTTGAATGATAAATGTGAAACAGAAATATTTGTTTCAGGATTGATATGTATGTGGAGGGAACTACAGACCTGATGGGAATGATGATGTATCTCCCTTTTCAACCAGCTGATACAAAAGAAAAGAATCTTGCCTTAATCATTGAACGAGCTACAACTAGATACTTTCCTGTTTATGAAAAGGTAAGTGATAAATCACCAGTAGTTCACGAATAGTAAAGTAGGGTACAGCTTCCCCCTCCCAGCCAACTCTCTTCTCCCCACACACATACTTTTCAGAAGGCAAGTGACAGTACAACTTCAGAAATGTATGATGGAGCCAGTATTCAGCAACGTGAAAAGAGGGCCACAAAATAATTTTTGTCTGGTTTCAGTACTGAGTGTCTTTGCTGTCTTCTTTAAGACTCCTCAAAGAGCATATTCTTCTTTTTAAATCTAGCTTAGTGGCTGATGGCTCCTAGCATTTGCATAAATGCACCGTTAAAATACCTGTGCCAGACTTCAGAACTTTCTGCCTGAAAATGTACAATGTTATCACAGAATCACTGAAGTTGGAAAAGACAAACTTTAAGATCATCAAGTCCGACCATCAACCCAGCACCACTACCACCATATACAAGATTCTTGAATGCTTATAGGGATGATGAGTCCATCATTTCCCTGGCGAGTCTGTTTCAGTGCTTTGTAATCCATTGGATCAAAAAAAAAATTTCCTAAGATCTAAGATAGACTTCTCCTGGCACAACTTGAGTCCATTTTCTCTTGTCCTGCCACTTGTTACCTGGAAGAATAGGCTGACTCCCACCTCATTGCAACCTTTCAGGGATTATAGAGAGTGATAAGGTCTCCCCTCAGGCTCCTTTTTATTCTTGTTTTTCAAAGTTAAATATAATCGTACTTTACACATAAGGGTCTAATTTTATGATCGTTCTTAAATCTATTGCTTAAATGTATTGTATTGAGAGACTATGACTGTCTTTTTCTGAATTACTCTTTGGACATCCTTAGGTAGGCAAAGAGGCTATGCAAACACAATATATCTAGTAGTGATAACATAAAGCAATTCTTTACTGTCTAGCATGCACTGAAGACTTGGCCTCTAATGAGCTGTGAGGGAAGGCATTTGTGTGCTTGCCACCCTCGTAGAACACTTTATGAAGAGTCTTTCTTGGCTAGGGAAGACTTGGTCAGGAGGGGATGAGCTGTTCTTTGCTTCCCCCTGGAACATTGCCTGGATGTTATTGAGTTGCCATTTTCTACCAGCCTGCTGTTCTGTTCTTTTAGTTTTCCCCTAAGGATATTTTAATTTTTTTTGTCTTAACATTTTCCTGTTTGATCCTTATCTCATGAGCCTGCTTCTGTTTGTAACTTTACCTTTTGTGCCTTGAATGTTTGTACTGTACAGACTTTTCACAGCACTTTCTCAGAGCATAGTGGTCTCCTTAGAAGTCTGTGCCAAGGGTACAGAGCTGTGTTGTTTCAGAGCTGAGATGGGTTTCTAGCTTGAATGTTTAGTTCAAGCAACTGAAGTCCAGTCAGGAAAATACAGGAGTTAATGCAATTTCATGTCCCTCTTTATCAGTGTTAAACTGTGCAGGTGAAACCCACAGAAACTGCCCTGTAAAATAACAATGTAAATTACATAATCCAGTTTCTGATTACTTCTGTAATCAGAGTTCCCTTGTATCCACAGCCATACTAATGGATGGCTGTGCTGAGAGATTGAATGCACACAGTCTTTCAAACATCTGAATTCTGATAAGTGTTCAAGTTACTAAAAAACTAAAAAAAGGAATTTTACACCCCAGTATTCTCTAAACCTGTGCCGGGGTGGCATAAAATACTGTTGTGATAAGTTTTACCGTGTATGCTTCCTGGAGGAGAGTCTTTAAAATAATCCTTGGTTGGTTATGGTAAAAACACAGCTAAACTCTTCCATGACTATAGCCTAATAAATTTTATTAGAATAGTTAATAATTTTCTTTCTGTGCCTGCTTATGGGAGCCAGGAACACTCTGGAAGCTGCCCGAAGCTTCCAGGAGTGGAAAGTTACTGCCCCTCTGCCCCAGGAGAGAACAAAGGGATAATTGACAACTACAGCAACCAACCAGGCAGCTGAGCCCATGTATGGTCAGAGCCAATGAGTGTGTAAGCTTTGTTTAAACCAGCCAATGATGAGATTGAGCGCGGTGTTTAAATTGCCTATAAAAGATAGCTCTGAATAAACACAGGCGAGAATTAAGCCTTGAACCTGGTCACCACCACAGAGTCACGTCTCTCTGATTTGCCACCACAAATAACTCAGATTGTGAGACGGAAAGACGCGACACCTGCTATTTAAGATGTCCATTGATTCAGTTTATCAGGGTTTGCAGTCCATGTGTTATTCCATCCTGACAGCAAACATCCTAGCTGTAAGTGTTCACTTCAAACACTCAGCCTCCCAACAGAGCAGCAGAAGGCAATATATATAAAGCCCTGCAAGCAATCTGGTTCCGATGCTCTGGGAGTTTCCAGCTGGTTTTCATAAACAAGCTGTGGTGGACCTTGTTAGAACAGTGTAGAAAGTAACTCCATGAGGCTACCAGCTTTGCCTCTGACCAAGATTACTGCCTCTATGGTAAAATTGGCAGATGGGACTGGAGAAGGAGCTGGTTCCAGAGTCACAGACTCATGTAGTAGTTTTAGTGCACATTTGTTACTTAAGTGTAGCATTAATGTAGCATAGGCATTCTCTTGTCCTTCTCTTGATCCTGCTATGAGAGTGACAGTCTTCAGGAAAAAGGTAGGCTGGAGAGCTGGTAACTGCTGAAACTGTGCTGCAACATTCACAGCTTGTCTGATACAGTTGTTAGGAGCTTGGGCAGACTGTGATCCTTGCATCAGCAGTTTGCCACAAAAGAATCCTTCCTTATAGGATTAAGGATGGAAAGGCTGTGTTCCTTCCTTCTGGACCTATTTCAAACTATAATCAGCAATCTCAAATTTGCTGTAACGTGTGGAAATTCATTTGATGCTTTTTAAAAAAATTCAAGGTGTACTTACATGTAAACTCTCCTGACTATTTCTTTCAATTACTTCAGTCCCGTTTCTTCCGCATGATTAAGTCTTTCTTGTGGTACTGGACTTGGTATACTGGTGCAGTAGGTTAGAGTGAGAGATAGAACCACACATGCTGAAACATGAGTTCTGGTTTAATTTTTTTGTATAAAGAATATATATATCACTCTCTAACTTCATAGGTTTTTGCATGGCTTTGCTCTGCTATGTGTTTTTGTAGTAATCTGTCTGTAGTGAAATATCTAGATAGAATTATGACATCCTATATAACTTCTGATTTTCTTTTTTATTTGTTCATATTTTATAGGCCTTAAAAGATCATGGACAGGATTATCTGGTTGGCAACAAATTAAGCTGGGCAGACATCCATCTGCTGGAAGCCATTTTAATGGCAGAAGAATGTAAGCCTGATATACTGTCTGCGTTCCCTCTGCTACAGGTTAGTAATTACCTGATCTCAATATAGAACGTAACATACAAATACCACTGACTAATATTAAAAGCTGATCAATGTTTACATCTTTAGAGCCATTGCACTGACGGTTCTCTGGTCTGTTTCTGTTGACTACAAAAACCTGAACTCACCTGCAATGCCTTGTCCCCAGAGCTGCTGAGGCCTCACCTTTCTCCAGCCCTATTTTTCCCAGCTACTCTCAGCTGGCAGGAGTTTGCTTACTAATTCTACCAGTTTGGTCCTTTCATGTCTTCAGACGTCAATGAGCATCAGGAGGGGAAGTCCACAGCGCAGTGTGTGTGCAGTTCCTGTCCTTTTTGCTAGCAAAATTGCATTTTGAAGAGCAATTAAGTTTCTTATGTCATGACTTCTGTGGTGCTTTACGCTAAAGTATTCCTGTCCTTGTCTCTTTTTTTTTTTTCTTTCCCAAACGTATCTGCTGTGTATCTTTTGCTTTTTATTTTTTTTCCACTTTTTACTAGATGAATCTTAACTCTTTAATTTCTTCCATCTGTGAAACTAAGGTAAACTTTGTAGCACAGCATTACAAATCAGAAAAAGTTACTGCCTTTCTCTGTTTAACAAGTATGTCTGACAGAAATCCAAGTCACCTGATTTTTGAGCTATAAGGAATGGAGCTATAATTTCATTACACTCATTGGCTTTAATGCTGCTTCTTGCAGGCTTTTAAAGGAAGAATCAGCAACGTTCCAACAATCAAGAAATTCTTGCAGCCTGGCAGCCAGAGGAAGCCACCAACAGATGAGAAATTTGTTGCTGTTGTGAGGAAAATATTCAACGTGTAATCTGCTGAAGATAACTATAGTATATTACTAGAGCTGTGCCTTTTAAGTGTAAATTGTGTAGATGTGCTCTGTTGCTTGCATCACATAGCCAGTGTTGAAACAAAATACACTTCTAAATTTGAGTAAAGACTAATTTGGACCTGTTGAGTCCAGAAAGTGGAATTTCATTAACCAGTTACATGAAATAAAATATGCTGATACTTCAGTGGTGTTCAGTCACAGTATATGCCTGGTAAGACAAATGCCCCTTGAATGGTTTTTTGGTAAGGTTTTACATTCTCATTTCCCATGTAGCTGTAAAGAGAATAGCACTGGCTGCCTATCTTTTCAGTAAGAGTTTTACCTCAACAATGCTTGAAGTATTCACTACTATTTCAGATTCTTTTCCCCTAATTTCATGGAAACCATCACTGTTCCCTTTAAGAACAGTGCCATAAACTATCCTCCTTTGTAATTAGTTGTTTTTCTCAGTAGGACTCAAGCTTATTAGGCAAACAAACAGTGGAAATACAGAATTGCTGCCCAGCAAAGTTAACTCCTTTTCTGACTTGTGCCTAAGAAGAGCCAGAAGGTGCATCTCAGAGGTACAAAGCACAAGCACCCCACTCACCTGGGCATGGCTGAGCTCCTGAATTAAAATTATCTCATTAGCTAGAAGCAGTATTTGGCCATGCCCACCATGGTACTCGTTTCGTTGAGCTATTCCCCTGGTACAAACAAGTGGTATGATTTAGGAACCATCACAGGCCATCACTGTTGTGATTTGTGAGCTCTCAGTCCCACAGAGAGAGACTGGACTTGCTGAGAACATTAACTCATTTTGGCTGCTCAGGAATTTCAGCACTAGCTGCTGGATTACAACGGGCTTGGAAGCTAGCCCCAGGACCCTGCTCCTGTGGCTAATTTAGAGAATGCACAGAAAGCTCAACCCTGGACATGCTCTAAAATACAACATCTTACTGCATTTAGGATCTAGGGTAGCAGCAACTGCAGGTCGGCTTCTGCATTTCAGCACTAGGTTGCCTAAACTTTTTACTGGAGCTTAATGCAAGGCATTCACCATGTGTACATTCCAAATATCCAAATCTGCATCTCACTTAACCTGCTATGGTACATGATCTGCCTTGAAGTTCTATACTTCATGGTCAAGTCAACCACATCTTTTTTGTCCAGCTGTCATCCCAATCTGAAACACATACCAGCTCCCTCACCTGTGAGCCTAGCAACACCTAGAGGAGACCAATACCAACATTTCTTACCAAAAGATTCCACAGCAGCATGCTGCAGTTTGGGGTTGGTTAAGATTTTTTATGTTGTGTGCTTCCCCTGAGCCCCCCTTTTTTTTGGTCAGTTGTGCCTTAAACATCTGATCTACTCACCTTATCATCTAAGCCCTTGCCAAGAATAGTAAACTTGGCATTTCTCTGGTCGATTTGTGCAGCACTGAGATCTGATACATGACAGCCTTCAGAAGGAAGCTTTGTATGCAAAAAATGGAAAGCAAAATTTGTCTTCAACAGTGTACTCACCCATACTCAGTTTCCTGATGTACAATCCCTGTACACCAGAAGACAACTTTGAGACCCAGGGAATATTTATTTTATATGGAAACCAAAGCAACTTCAATCCCTGAAGAGCTTATGACTGAACAGCCTCCTTTGCTTGTGTAGGACCAGAAGGGCAAATCTGCTCAAGAGTAGTGAGAGTTTGGAACCTCTCTCTGCAGTGCAGGATGGCAAACCTTCCTCAGCCGTGGTGTATGTCAGTGGCAATTTACAGCACGGTATAAGTTTTAAACAACTAGAGTACAAACCAGACTCTGCCACTGAGGAAAACAGAAATCTGCATTAAAAAAATGAGAAGCTTTGAACATTTTACATTTTATTTGAACACTGATAATAGATTTAGAACCAGTGGAATGTGTGTTTGAAAGGAAGGTGGGTTTTCTAGTGCAACGCAGTACAGGCCCAAGATTTTATTGATTTAGAAGTGATGATTTAATCTCAGAAACTACAAAATTATGCTTCAATACAAGATACCTTTTTAGCATGTATTTGTATGATTATTCTCTCAAAGATACAGAGTGCAAAACTAATTCAATTTCCTGGGGCGCTCAGCACCCCTAACAGAGGTCAAACTTAGGGAGAAAGATCCTTTGAGTTAACAGACTGCTTAAATGAAGGTCGATCAAAATATACGAACAGAAACACTTTAGTTTTTAAAAAAAGCTTGCAAAATATCAGCACATGTCAATCAAATAATAGGTACAGGTCCTTTACATAAGATAAATGCAGTGTAAGACTTGTGTTCAAACTTGTCTTTCAAGTGCAGAGAGAATGTCTGTTTGTTCAGTGGGCATGGCAGTCATATTCAGTTCTTAAGTTGCTAAATTCTCCTACAGCAGCATAAAAACAAGCCTCAAAATCATCAAAAGGCTGCAAAAAACCGAAAACAAAAAGCATAAATATGGCTGTGCATGAGCAAAACCAATGAAAGTCATAATTAAATAACAGGGCGTTCATAAATAACTGATACTAGAGCCTCTATTAAACAGTCTTTTAAAGTGTCTAAATACAGTCTCAGTGTCTGTAGAAACACACAGCCCACTTAGGCTGGAAAAGTGATCCAGAATGGACAATAATGTTTTCTGGTGTAAATCCTGATTCTTAAATTTTGCATCATTTGCATCTAATTTTTATCTCCTTATCAGCTCTATCCAGCTAGTGAAATGAAAAAGCTGTTCACTGCAAACAGGACTGTGACCTCCAAACTAATTTCACTTAAGCTGTATAGTTGCTGAGTGATAGTGACTTCCACTGATACTGCCATGAATCAGGTGTCAAATGGCAACTATTTAAAAATCTGTGAAATCTTTACATTAAGATCCTCAATATATGTTTACCTCAGGAATGCTACTAGTCCGGCTGGCATTAATTTCTTGGACCTCTTGAACCTCATTCCCATTATAATGGTCAAAAGAAAAGATGAAACTGTAAAAGACAATCCAATATATTAATATTCTCACTTCTCCCAGTGAACCATTCAGGAACATGGACAGTTATCAAAGGTCAGTGCTGTTTGCTATGAACTGCAGTTTAATAAAATTTGTTATCAGATACAGGGTCTATAAAAACATTCTTGCTTTTCCAAAGTACACCACTGTGATTTCTTTCAGCTACTAATACGGTTTCCATGTACTGCAGAATGCTAAATCCTATTCCACGGTAAGTTTGTCAGACAGTGAATTCCACTCCCGGGTATCTACATTCATGGGGATACAAATAAAGGAGGAAGAATCTTTGCCATAATAGTAAAATATATGCTGAATTACAGGAATAGTGTCCCATAAATCCTACCATCCTAGATCATTGCAGCTGTTTACTCAAGGAGCTAGTGCAATCAACTTTTTTTCTATTTTATTTTTAGAATATTAGCTCTTTATCTGCTGAGCCTTAAAACTAGATTGGAAGGTTTGTCACTTGCCTTTGCTATAGAATATGGCTATCAAGAACTCCTTCATTGTGATCACCAGTTCCCTTGTTTCCTTTTGCTACAAGGGAACCATCCTTGTCTGTGACAAGAGGTAGGCAGCCCAAGAGGGCAACAAATGCAGCACAAGCACCAGAAAGCAAAACATCATGAAAGAAATTGCATCTTCTTTCCGGAATAGTTTTACCTAAATATGGAGGCAGCAGTGAACTCATCAGGTGTGAGGATTTCATCTCGAACTATGGATGGAGAGCACTACGTAAATGAGAATCACAGAATATGCTGAGTTGGAAGGGGCCCACAAGGATCACTGAGCCCAACTGCTGTCTCTGCACAGGATCATCCCCAAGAGTGACACCATGTGCCTGTAAGTACAATCCAAATGCTTCTTCACTTCCATTCTTGAAATTCTTCACTTCCCTGGGGAGCCTGTTCCAGTGTCCAACCACCCTCTGGGTGTAATGCTTTTTCTGAATACCTCATGTAAAACTCCCCTGACTCAGCTTCATATCATTCCCTTGAGTTCTGTCATGGGTCACAACGATGAAGAGATCAGTACCTGCTCTTCCTCTTCCCCTCATGAGGAAGTTGTAACTGCACCGAAGTCTCCCCTCAGTCTCCTCAAAGTTGAACAGAACAAATGCCCTCAGCTGCTCTTCATACAGCTTTTCCTCAAGGCCCTTCACCATCTTCACTGCCTTCTTTTGAATGCTCTCTAATAACTTCATATCTTTTTTATATTGTAGTGCCCCAAACTGCCACAATATTCAAGGTGAGAGGCCACACCAGAGCAGAGAACGGGACAACCACCTCCCTCAACCAGCTGGTGATGCAGAGAACTACATAAAACTAAAAAGATAGCTGGCTAGTTTAAAGAATTGTCACCTGAAATGCTTCCTAGAAATGGGCAGAGAGGAAGGACTTCTCATGGGCAGCTGGGCTTTATTACTCTTGCAGCTGAAGTAATGGCAGTTATACAAATCTCTTGCACTTTTGTATGGAGCAGTTAAACTATCTGGCTAATTCTCTTCAAATGCCACTGTCTACTCTTGTGGATGGACCCATGTTCACAGGTGCCAAAAATTAGTTTTAAACACTCACTCCAGCAGTATAAAACAAGCTCTGACAGTTAAAAGTATGTTAGGGAACTCTATCAGCTATGTGCATTCATTAAAGATACCCTTCAAAAAAAACTATTATGTTCCATTATCCATTGCTCTTATTTTCTAGTCCCATAACCTTGATCCTCTCAGGAATACCTGAAGAGTGACTATTCCACAGTATGTGTCTTGCCAGAGACCTGAGTATATTTACAATTTCTTACAAGCTACAAAGCATGTTCATTCTGTAATGTTCGTTTTTTTCCAGTTGCTAGTGTCTGGCTTTTCAAATGTGCCATTCACTTTGTAAGATGTTCAACTTTTAGATCTGATTTCCAAAAGTGATACACATTCACTGTTTCACCTTAAATCAATAAATCATAACAAATTCAATTCAGTAATCATATTTAGATCAGAATCGGCTTGCACTGTGAATAGCACGTTTGCATACTAGCACTCTTACATACTGAAGTTTGACTTTCTACATGTACTCCAAACACATAAAATTGCATTAGTGTATTCAAGAAAGCACAGAGATAGTTTCTGGAGGAGTAGGAAAATGCCTGAAGTAATAGTTTATAAAACAACTGAGAGAATTTGCCTAGGGTATCCATACACTACATACTCTTTAGTGTGTAGGATAAGTTACAAGAATCCTACTTTCAAGGTCTTGTACCAAAAGATTACCTACATTACTGTAGGAGACTCTTGCATAGGTAATAAATACTCTAGATAATTATGGGTTTGGAGGGGTGGGATTTTTTTTTTCAATTTCCTAACCTTTTAAAGGTTTAGGTACTTGCTTCATTTTACACTGTAATTTACCGTACTGGTTTCTAAGTTCAGAGTGGTCACTTTCTTCTATGCACTTCCATCTTTCATTTTGGTCTGGCTGTTTTTCACTTTGGCAGGTTAGACATAAGTGAAAGCAGTCTGATTTTCTACAAAAGCAATACACATTTGTTACAAAAAGCCCCTTCTGAAAGTATCATATAGAGTAACCAAAGGGTTTTACAGTGTGGATGTTTCTGAATGTGTCTAATTTTTCTTTCTTATGAAGTTTTCCTACTGAGTTCTTCATTCACTTGTGATATCTATGTATCTAGCAGCCAGAAGACATTCTCTTGCAGACTGAGATACATCAGGCTGGAAGAGATTAAGAACAGCTTGAATGGTTGGCCCTGGCATAGTACTTCCTAAAAATACTTCCTAACTCACTTTAGGCAAAATGACCACATTCTGTGTTACATTCTTGAAGAGGCCACCCATTCATAGCCAAGGTTAAATACACGTTTAGGTTTTAAGCAATTAGAACATGATTGCTTTGTAAACATTCTAACCTAAAACTGTTCTAAAAGGTCTCTGTTCCTTTTATGCTGTATAATAAGAACTTTCTAATGCAGGTGTAGTGAATTCTCATCTGTATTGCTATAATTTCTCTTAAATAAGAAATTTACATTTCTTCACTTGGGAGAAAATCCTCACATGCCTACAACTTTATGAAATGCAAAACACTGACTATTTCAGTACATCTGATGTTCATAAGCACATCAAGGAAATTTTGTATTAGTCCTTTCAAAACCAGGGAACTGGGGAACAGACAACATTTAGTAAGTTTTAATTAGTCTCCTCTTCCACAATTTCTGTATCTAAAGTAGTGATTTAATTGACCCATCAAAATAGAATCCTGTATGTTACTTGAAAAGCATCTCACATTGAATTACAAATTTATATATACTTAAGACTATGTCTTCATTCAAAAAATTAATTTTTTAAGAGTGGGATAACTTAATCTTGGCAAAGGTCACGGTGGCACAACTGGAAATCCAGTTTTAGACGATCTAGGAGCAGATCAGGTACACCATTAGCACCTTTTACTACAGAACTCTGTTGGTGGGTACACTTTGACTAACAATGCTACTCAACGTTTTTTGCAATGGAAATCTGTATAGCTGTGATTGCTGTGAAGCACAAAGCCAGCATGAACAGTGTACCATAAACTGTAAATTCAAAAGAACAATTGTGTACTCACACAGTCTGGATTAAAGTTATTTGACATGCATTTCTGCATGTGAAGCCACAGTCTAAGCCACCTTTGCTAAAACAAGCTCCCAATAGCTCTTACTGCAGATCAGTTGTGCAAGGTTAATGCCCCCTTTAGGGATTTTAGTTTCTTGCCTCCATGAGGGTTTCATGGCAAACTAACTAACATGACAACTATTGCATAGTTTGTACCCTGTCGTCTTTCTTAGCAGCAAAGGAAGAACACTATGCCGAACTATTTGTTTCACTGAGAGCTAAGGGTACCTTACATTACGCAAGACTGGATCGCACACCTGCTTTACAGCTCAGATTACATCCTATTCCATAATGCCAATGATTTGATTGCAGTACTATCCCAGGTTTCTCAGTTGGATTTCACAATATGTGCAATGTTAGCTAACTATCTAATAAAAAAAAAGGTGGTAACACACCCACTGGCTTTGTGTGAATGATCTGCCTTACCTTGCAAACGGTTCCACAGTAAAGGTCTTGAATTTTGCAAGATAAGTTGAAATGTCAAACTATTTAAACCCAACATTTAAACCAAAGTGATACTCAAAATTTACTATATGAGAGAATTTTACATGCAGTTGAGGATACTGCTTGTTTGTTTGTTTGTTTACTGTAGTAAAACACTCACACAGTGATATCTTCACATTTCTTGGATCACATGTTATGCAGTAAGCTCCATAACCAGCCACAGAGCCAAAGGTGAGACCAGCAGCTAAAGAGATTTTGCTACCTGAAAAAAACACATTCAGGTGTTATTTCTCAGTTCAATGTCTTTAAGCTCAATCTTTACACAGCAGTTCTCTCTCTACATAGTACTATCCAAATATTTTTAAAAAAGGACTGATTTTGCTCACCCAGTGTGAATAGGGAGTATTAATTCTGTAACTGGGTCATTCTCTTGTGTGGCACTAAGGGCTAAGTCAACTAAGTTAGAGGGAGATGATCAGGATCCTGTAATACTTGCAATTTGGGAGAAACAATCCTTGAAGCACAAACCTGAAGTTGGCTATTATCTCTATCATACTTATCTTTAGAAAGATTTTTGTAATGTCTCTGAACTGTCTGCTCATTTTAGCTATATATTACAGCACTTGGGAGTCTCCAAAAATGGTAGAAATGTGTCAATATATATAAAGAGTAAATTGGACAACACATGTAGTCATAAGGCCTTTCAGTCTGGCATCAGTCCTGAACAAAGAAATGGTATCACCAACATCACTTTTAATGTAATAAAAATCCATTTAGACAGCAGTGAGAATGAAAACAAAGCTTCTAAAAGTACCACACATCTTTCAGTGCTATTGCAAAACTGGTTCATAAATCCCAGAGTTTCAGTAATATATTTAGGTTTCTGGGCAGACATTTGACTTGGTACCATATGATTAAAGCACAGAGTCAGCACAGCAGGCATTATTTGGATTAAGCTCATCCCAAAATGTTTTTAAATAAAGAATCCAGACCCCCAGATGTTGCTTAGCTCCCAATCCTGTAATTTCGAATACTTCTAATCAAGACTTTGCAAGAAAATGGAAATCATTGCTGATAAAAAGTAGTCTAAATTTGACAAAATGACTGATCAACCAAGAGGGAAAAGAACAGGTGAACGGGATAGTGAGTGCAGCTGGGTGCAAACACAAAAATACAGCGTTTTCAGAGTGAAGCCATGTCTTTAAGAGAAAAACATGTGCACACTACGAAGGGAAACGGTGACTCTAAACCACAAGAATGGGGATGGATAATGGCCACAGGGAAGGAGACCAATGCGCCGCTGGGACTTCGTGGGGCAGCCTGGAGCTCCCTCCCGCCTGCTCGCCCTCGGTACCACTGCGACCTCTGCCGGGTGCTGGGCTCAGGCACGACACCGCCACCTGGGGACTGCAGAATTCACTGAAACACTGAAAATGGGCTTTAGAGTAAAACCTAATCTCGTTATCTCAGAGTGAAAAGGCGCAATTAACCACCAAATCAGAGTATGTAAGTAAAGAGGTTCTTTCCAGTTTGCATCTGGGAATGTCAGAATCAAGCCTGGATGTCTCTGTAGAAAATAAGCTTTTATGAAAGATCATCTGATGTGTTTAACACAGGGATGGTTACAGGAAATGGGAAGGCCCAAAACACACCAAAGGTCAAAGGTAACATGACAGGCCCTCTTTGCTCTAAAAATAAATTCATCAGTTACCACTTAAATGCTTCAGCTGACCCAAATACATTTCGGGACACTCAGCACATTTTCAGCAGCACAGGATGGATAAAACATGCAGTTGTGTTCAGAAACTTTCATGTCTCACACTGTATAGAAGAAATTCAAATGCTTCATTTCCAAATCCTGCTGCCCCAGTACTTACCTTTACGAGTGTATGCTACAATACCTCCAACAGCCAGCAATGAAGCATATGCAAAACCAATCCAGTCAATAGCCATGGTCCCAGCTCTGGAAAAGAAAACACATTGCAACTGAAGGCAAACAAGTTTCTTTTCTCCTGGTAGAAAACAAATCATTACTTAAAGGGTTCTAAATAATGCAACACTGCTAAGTCGTGTTTGACTGTGTCAAAACATGCAGAAAGTGAAGGTATGTCTGTTGGCTGTTGTACCATCTTTTCACTAACTGCTGCCTTTCCTTACATCCCACTATCCAGGTATTTCCATTATGAAATTTTTTGGGATGTGTGTGGCATGCATTTTTCCCAGTCAGAAATATATGTATGGAAGCAAAGAGCTTGACATCACCCACAGCATCAGTTTCGTTGCACTTGTGCCATATGGTCAATCTGGGCACACACTATGTGTACATGCAGGCCTTCTGCGTACACAGCTCCGCCCTTTAAACCACGCTGCACCTGCTGCATTTCAAGCAGTATGTCATAGGCCCTGCAACACTCGGAAACCAGGAATTTTCAGTCTAACCAGTTTCCAGACGGGCTGTTTTGGGAAGCTATACATACAGCATCTATGTGTCTATGCCCCTTTTGTTTCACCTTTTTGTTCCATTTTGATGATTGTCCGAAGTAAGGCTTCGATCCTCCAAAAGGCACTTAAGCTTCTGATGCAATGCTGGTGCCCACCTCCCCGGCTATGCTCTGTAAAGGCACCAGCCGGTGGCACCTTTCCCCTCCTTCTCCCAAATAAAGCGTACACTGAATCAAGCACGTCCTTCTCTATACCCGAGCGGGTGTGTTCTTGACCACTGCGTTAAAGGGTGGCAGCAAAGAGCGCACGCTCAGCATTCCATGTCAGGCCTTTAATATTAAATTGCGCAACTCGCAGCGATCCCTCTCCCCGCCGCTGTAACCCCCTCGGCACGAACGGCGGGTTTAGGAGGCCAGGGCGGCCCCGACAACGAGGCCTGCAGAGGCAAGGACCAGGCTCAAGGCCCGGCCTTCGGGGCCTCAGCGGAGCGCGGCCGAGAACCTCCATCCCATCCCATCCCATCCCGTCCCGGTCCGGCCCCACGGCCCCGCGCTCGCCCCGCGCGGTGGAGCCCCCGGGACAGCCACGTGTCCCCCCGGCCTCCGCCGCTCCCACCGCGGCTCGGTCCCTCCCCT
>VXBA01005757.1:249978-274916 GCA_013399895.1 Serilophus lunatus | reverse complement strand
GTTGTCCGTGAGCTGGAAGTTCGCCCCTGCGGCCGGGAGGGCCAATGGTCTCCTGGGGTGCGCTGGGCAGAGTGTGGCCAACGGGTCGAGGGAGGTGATGGTGCCCCCCTGCTCAGCACCAGTGTGGCCGCATCGGGAGGGCTGTGCCCAGCTCTGGGCTCCTCAGCACAGGAGGGACATGGAGCTCCTGGAGCGGGGCCAGCGCAGGCTGCGGAGATGCCCAAGGGATGGAGCATCTCTGTGCCCAGGANCCAGTTCTGGGCTCCTCAGCACAGGAAAGACAAAGAACTGCTGGAGAGCATCCAGCAGAGGCCATGAAGATGATGAAGGGTCTGGAGCATCTCTTACATGGAGAGACTGGGGGAACTGGGCCTTTTTAGTCTAGAGAAGAGAAGACTGAGAGGGGATCTCGTCCATATATATAAGTATGTCAAAGGCAGATGCCAAGAGGATGGTCCAAACTCTTTTTGGTGATGTCCAGTGACAGGATGAGGAGCAGTGGCCATAAGCTGAAACACAAGAAGTTTCACCTTACCATGAGAAAGAACTTCTTTACACGGAGGGTGGCAGAGCACTGGAACAGGCTGCCCAAGGAGATCATGGAGTCCTCCTCTCTGGAGACATTCAGAACCCACCTGAATGTGTTCCTGTGTCACCTGCTTTAGATGACCCTTCCTTGGCAGGGGGATTGGATAGATGATCTCCAGAGTTCTCTTCCAACCCTAACAGTTCTGTAATTCTGTGAGACAGGGCAGGGCTGGTGCAGGGCAGCAGGTCTGCGTATTGGGGTCGCTAATTATTGGGGTAGTTAATTATCAGCGAAATTATCGGCGATGAATGAATGAGACTGCACACACAAAAATAGAATTGGGGATTTCACACGTGCTCTTCTCTTTTCCTAGAAGCCTTCTCGAGCCCCTGCTCCGTGTCCCCTTTTATTATGCTCTTTGTAAAACAGTCCCTGCTATTGCCAAACAGCTGAGTTGGATTCTCACAACTTTGCAACTCCATGATTTGACTTCACACGCACACTTTCTCACACAGTCAGTGGCCACCTATCACACATACTACCATCAGTGCCTCCTCACACTCCTCAAACATGGGCTTCAAGGCCAGAGGTCTTTTTCTGTCCTCACCAGCTGGGCAGCTGGTGTAGCCAAGTTAACTTGTTCCCACAGCTGCGCACTGTGGTTTTTGGGGCCTCTTTGCAGCAGCACTCAGCTCGGAGGTGGGCATCTCCTGCCTCTTGAGACTCCTCATCCAGTCTTTGAGGCAGTGGAAAGATCTGTGGTTTATTTTATTCTTTTAAGCCCAACTCTCCCCCCCCACACACACCTTGTCTTGTGTGGGATGGAAGAACTCATGAACAAGGGAGTCATGTCTGCAAAGCCATTTGTCCCCAAAGGGTGCCCATCCCATGGAGACCTGGACAGGGGTGGGGTGAGAGTGTGCTGCCTGCAGCACGCCGCAGACACCCTGTGACCCAGCAATGAGCACTCGTTGCTGTGCCAGGCGCCCCTCTGCCCACGGCCCACATGCAGCAGGTTCCACTCTCTCCTCTCCTGCATCTTTTGATGCAAGGGCTGCCTTCCCAAAGTCAGGAGAGCAGGCATGTAGGCCAAATGTGTTTAACAGGGGAAACCAGCAGGCACAAGACTCAAGACTCTTGATACTAGACATGTAGCTGATTTATCAAACTGCTTGACGTGGTTATTTTAACACCCTGACTTCTTGTCTGCTAGCCCCGTTCGCTGGACCTATTCCACTACATGCTATTTTTGTTCGTACTTTGTCACTTTCTGCAGTGTTTCTTTAGCTTCCTTTCAAATGAGCCATTCTTGACCAGTGCAGGAAGTATCCTTCATCAGTAATTCGGGGATGCCTGTGTGTGACATTCCCCACACTTCCCTAGTTCCCACATACTGAGCATAAACATGGCCACAACAGGGAGAGACTCACAATGCTGTCTGATGGGACTTGGATACCTGCCTTCTTCAGGGTCGCTTGAAAAATCTCTGCCAAAATCCTGTATTTTCTTTAGGCTTCTTTGCTTAAAGGTGTGGGAGTTCTCCAAAGGGCTAACTGGAAAGCAAATCAGTATTCTCACTAGGGTTAACGTATTTAATTTCCACTCCTAACATTCCATTTATGTTTTTCTGTTAGTGTTTAACTGCTGTGATACAAACCCACTCCATGTGAGCTCTCCAAGTCTGCTTAGTGGAAAACAGAACTGTTCTCCTTATCTAACTAGTGTCTGTGGGAAGGAAGACTGAAGGTACAGCAACTTTGGAAAACAAATACGAGACACTTGAGGGTAGGACAGCTCCAAAATGAAAATAAAAAGCAGATTCATAAGATGAAATGCAGCAATCTTGGATTTCTTGATGAAGTATTCCAAGGTTTGTGGCTCTTAAAAAGCGCAGTAAAATAAACAGTGGATTAAATGGAGTAGAACCATGCAACTCTATTTAAGAGGGTTCCAAAGTGGAACAAATATAGTATCTTCTGGCACCTCTAGGATAATGACCAGTTGTGGTTACTGATTCAGTGATACTCCTCACTTAAGCAGACTGGATAACCCTGAAGTCTGGGCTAAATTGGTATTCACCTAATTATATGCTGCTTGTTCTGTTCTCTTCCATTTTCAATTATGGAAAGTATTTGGTTCTGTTTTCCCTAAGCTGTTACTTAACTATTGTCTGATGTGAAATGGTTGCTGTATTTTACAACACAGGTGGGAGGTTTTTAATGGGAGGAGAATTCATGAAATTAGTTTGTTAGTAGCTTGACAAATCAAACCCCTCTGTCCTAACAGTGAAATATAACAGAGCTAGCAGCAAAGCTAGTGTTACTGTTGGTATGTGCTTTCTAGTCTAGTTTTCACTTGCTTTTAATTGCCAGTCTGAGCTGAAATTTCCCTGTTGGGCGTCTGCTTCCAGCTGTTTTATTTTAGTTTGTTTTGGTTATTTTGTTTTGTATCATGATCTGTTTGCTTTGGTTTTGGAAAGTTCCGTTTCCAACAATTGAGCCAACTGTGAGGATGAAATTTAGGGGAGAATACACAGTTTTGTCCATTTTAAACATAGCCATTTCACTGAACAGCCTCTAGCATCGCTCTGCTTTGCAAAAACAACTTTCAAATTTGGCCAACAGGTTGCTTTTGTTTCAGGGATATATTTTTCCATCTTCACAAAAATGTCACCTGAAGAGAAAAAGGGTTAAAAACATTGAGTGGAGGCTTCTTAAAACTGTACAGCCCTGTCCCCCAAAATTTCCACCCATGTTGATCATGTGCGACCATGTGTTAGCCCCAGCTATGTTCCCACCTGAATGTATTGTGCCCAGTTCTGGGCCTCCCAGTTTAGGAAGGACGTTAAGATGCTCAAGCGTGTCCAGAGGAGGGCAACAAGGCTGGTGAGGGGCTTGGAACACGAGCCCTATGAGGAACGGTTGAGGGAGCTAAAGTTGTTTAGCCTGGAGAAAAGGAGACTCAGAGGTGACCTTATCACTCTCTACAACTTCCTGAGAGGAGGCTGTACTCAGGTGGGGGTTGGTCTCTTCCACCATGCAGCAACTGACAGAACAAGAGGACACTGTCTCAAGCTGCATAAAGGAATGTATAGGCTGGATATTAGGAAAAAATTTCTTCATTGAAAGATTGATAAAGTACTGGAATGGTCTGCCCAGGGAGGTGGTAGAGTCACCATCTATGGATGTGTTTAAAAAAAGACTGGACATGGCACTTGGTGCCATAGTCTTGTCGAGGTGTTAGGGTATGGGTTGGACTCGATGATCTTCGAGGTCTCTTCCAACCTAGTTATTCTGTGATTCTGTGATTCTGTATCCACTCTTCTAAAAAAGGCTGAGCTTGTGCCTTGCTTTTCTTGTGTCGTGTCTAAAACAAGAGGCCTCTAAGGGGGTTGTAACGCAGCCCAGCTCTCTCCCTTGAGACGTTTTTCCTGAGGCTACCTGTTGTTAAAGATAGCGTTTGAAGGATGAAGCACATAAAAGATCTGTCTCTGCTGTAAGCTGTGTTTTTTGTTGGTCTTCCTGTATTAACACTAAAGGCTACTCATAGTTGCAAGCTCCAATTAAGATTTAATGCTAACTGCTATCCCAGAACATGGAATGCAAGAGTGTCTCTGAAATCTCAGAGAGAAGAAAAGATCCTGAGGGGGGGAGCGGGAGGCGAAAAAGAGCAGCTAAGCACCCCGACACAGCCATAGGTCTGTAAGATTTTTTGTACAGAGGTCATGATCTTCATTGGGTGGGACTATGGAAAAGGAAGAGGAGACACAATATAGTTTTTAAAATGCAGATTCAGACGTTTCGTGTTTAATAATCTGTAGTTAATTAGATCAGTTGTTATGTTACAGTACAAAAAAGTGGCTGTTACAAATAAATTCTGTAAGATTTTGTATATGCACACACATACATAGATAGGAAGTGAGAATGAAGGTGATGTTAAAGGAACAGAAGGTTGTTTAAAAAGGCTGAGGAGACTGATGTACAGCCTGTTGGTTTGACTGTGGGTCATTACCCTGCAGCCCTGAGGTGTCACTTCCTTGAAAATGCAGTAAGAAAGCTTAGATCCAAAGTCATCAGTTGAATGATAAAATGCATCAATTGCGTGATAAACTGCTTTTTATAATAACTATTATTACGACCACTATGTATTATGACAGGCAGCCACACAAACTAAGACCTTTTCTATGAACTAAATATGTATGAAGATGGACTAAAGCAAAAGAGACTGGTTCTTGGGCAGTAATTTCATAGGAGATAGCGCTCAAATTTAAAAGCTCACTTCTGCCGAAAGGGCCTCTTCGTTTTCAGTTCTGCATTTCAGTCCCTTATTTTGTGCAGTAATTACTGGGTTTTGCTACTTCTCTCCAAGTCCTCAATGGCTGAGTCAGCTCAGTAGCCCAGCAGAAACATAACCAGGCAGAAAAATATGTTACTTTCTGCTGAATTAATTCAATCTGTCATTTGTTTCTAGTTAATTCAGGAGTGTTTACAAAGTGTCAGAGTGCAAAGGAAGAGCTGAGATTGCATGTCCAGGTGGGAGCCTGTGGAAAATCTTGGCAGGCATCTGCAAAAATGAGTGAGATAATCTGAAGCTGTGCATTTTCTTTGACTTGTCAGAGAACTTTTGTCCAGGTGGGAGCCTGTGGAAAATCTTGGCAGGCATCTGCAAAAATGAGTGAGATAATCTGAAGCTGTGCATTTTCTTTGACTTGTCAGAGAACTTTGCCTGTGAGAAAACATTATGGTATGGTATAACTGAAATTCTTGGTAAATTCAGTGAAATGCAACTCAGAATTATGGTGGGTCAGTGATATCTCAAAAATCTCCACAGATTCTGAATCTGTGATTCAAACACTGAAATAAAGTACATGACCGCAGAAACCTTCCTGTGGGCCTTCGGAGCTGACAATAGCCACAATTTTAGCGTGAGGTCTCCAGAGAAATTAGTTTCCAGCTACATGTGATAGTGGAGAGATTAATAGGAACAAAAGGCAAGAACAGGGCTATGATAAGCAGTGATTTGGGAGAGCATGTGTAAAACTGTTTCTGCCCACCAGGCATAATCAAAGGGCTATAGCTGGTGTTAAGGGCAAAAGTACTTGGATTCTGCTCAGTGTAGTGATTTGATTTTCCTAGCTGAATTCTCAAACTGATAGACTTTATCTTCTGAAGAAATGGAGGGTTTTTTCTTCAGTATCTCAGGAATCCTTGGTCTAACTAAATTTAGATGAGGACTGCTAGCTGTGCTCTGCTTCTAAGATATCCCAAATTTCCCATCTTTTTAGTAAGTATGTGGATTTTATGTAGTTCAGGACTAGTCAGAGCGAAACCCCAAGGGATTTCAAAGATATTTGAAGTAGCATGTTTGTTTTCAGCTGATTGAAAATAACTCATGAGGATGAAAGTTTCTTGGGTCAAAAGAGAGATTTGTGTGTGTGTGTGTGTGTGTGTGTGTGTGTATATATTTTCAGACCCTTTCCCTACTATCTGTCATCTTATGAAAGTTATCAGGTTTCTGATACCTCTCACTATGGTGTGCTTGGTACAGAGGGGTCTGTTTTCAGCTCCATATACTGAGAGACAAGGGTTTTCCAAGCAACAGCTCGCTGAAGGGTGGAAGCACAGGATCCCTTGCCATCTCCAAATTTACCAGATACACTGAGGCTTACTGTCCTAGGTTGAAGTATATTCTATTACCATCTCCGTGAGCTGTTGAAGCAGTGTTCCTCGCCTCCTCCCTCTGTACTATCTCCTGTTAATGGGCCCATCAGGCCTTATCACACGACTCGCCATCCCATTGTGAGATGCTTCACCCAGAGGGAGGAGCCAACTATTCCATCCTGGATATAAGCTGAGACTCTGAACACCACAGGAGCGCTTACCTACTGGACTCCCAGAGGACAAGAGCTACCGTTGGACTTTTTCACCCTTTTCTCTCTACAGGATCACCGCTTCAACGGAACTGCTTTGCTTGGACTGCTATTACCATAGAGTGTCAGGGTGTATCTGACTTTGTCAGTGTTCTTGTGCTACTGCATTTATTTCTTTTAATTTTTTTTTTTATATTAAATTATAATTCTGACTTGTGATCTCCTACTGGTTTGATTTCAAACTAGTACACTTACCTAAAATCTGTATATGCCTCAAAGCAGCTTCCTGGGCTGAAAATGTTTTGCAGCTAGGAAATATTAAGGATGAAAGTTCATATATACATGCCCTGTCCTCACTCTTTTCTAGACACTATTTCATGCCCACTGTTCTTGCTCTTTCTCTTCTGCCTGTGGCCTTTGACTGACACAGGAGCATGAGCTGGCTGTACCTTATTCAGGTCCACTACGGACAAGCTTGTAGACAGGAGAATCCACATCTTGGGCATCCTTCAGACCATTCTCACACTAAGGGGCAGAGAAAGTATGATATAACATCCCTTCCAGAAGGGAAAGGTCAGTGAGATCCTAGCTTCCATGGGATGCACAGAGCGTGGCTCAAGCTGTGATTTTGCAATACTGTACCTCAGTTGCTGACTTCTCCCTTCTCAGTCACTTCCTTGAACCACGTCTGACATTCAGTGAACTCTGTGCTGAGCCATGATAATAAATCATCAGAAAATTTAGCTGACTGCTGACATTTCTGTTCTGGAAATGCAGTCTTAGATGTGATCCTTAGAGCTGATCCTTGCTCATATATGGAAGAGGGAAGTGAAGGGTGGAGGGACAGTCTCACTCAAACCCACATCCCAACTCTAAGGAGTCAAATGGAAGGGTCCAAGGCTGCCCACACCATGAATCTCAAATTGGAGAGAGTGAATAAAGGTTGTTCTCCAAATCCTGCAGAACTAGAATTCAGAGGAGTCATTGAAACTGGTAGGAGGTTGGTTTAGAAAGATAAAAGGGAACATACATTTTTTATGCAGAGGTATAGTGAACCTGTGGAATTTGCTGCCAACAGAGGTTTGGGAAGCAAAAAGGTCAGAACATTAGAAAGGAAACTAAACAATTAAATGATTAAACAATTAAACAGAAAGAGATGCTAAAAGGAATGACTCGGGATATGCTCCTTAGCATCCGTAATGCAGTGATTGTGGATGCTGGAGGAGAATAAAAAAAATGTTTATGCCTGGCTTGCATGTTCCCTTTAAATAGAATCTCATAATATTAAAGAAAGGATACCAGGGAGAGCTGGATGTTGATCTAACTCACCAAGAAATCTCTTGTGTCCTTTTCAGGGTTCTGATTTTGTGTCCACAGGTATGCAAGGATAGGAATTTGTATTTTATTTTTTGAAGGTGATATCTCATGATTCTCTTACTTCAGTGAAATGTGAACCGTAGATCCCTAACACTGCATTGTACCCTGTTGAGGAGATACACAAGTTTAGGACAATGCTCTTAGCACTTAGAAAGGGACCCTTACACTAACTAGAGCCCTCCTGAATGGTGCACTTTTCTCCTGGGATCCTTCTGCTGTGTTTGCACAGACCTTGATGAATATTCATGCCTCAGGAAAGATTTTGTAAGCTATGATAGAATTCCCACCAGGATATCGGTGTATTTTGGAAATATTATTTGAGAGTCTTCTGTTGGAAAACATCTAGTGCAGCTGAAGGAGTGAGAGTGCCAGATTAGACAGATTACTAGGCATGAATCCCAGCCCTTATTTGTGTGAGTATTCCTTCTGCCTTTAGATAATCATGTTAACATTGGGAGTATGGCTTAAACAAGTACTACTGCAAAAAAGTGGTAAACAGTCTTGGGCCCTCAAAGCAATATTCTTGTTCCAGCACTTTTCTAGTGGGATTCTGACCTTGTTTCCTCATCAGAGCTCATTAGAGTTGGTGCATCCAATAAAAGGACCACCCGCTACTCAGTGACCTCCATTAAACTATTGCCAACCCATCTTTTACATGTAGTAAAACTAACATTTTTAACAGTTCAGACATTATTTTCCTTCCCCTTCCTAATCTCTTTCCGCACACTTAGATACAAGATCACTGTATTCCATACTTGGTTGATTATGTCGCCATATCTTTTGTCTCTGCTGAGGGGTTTTTTGCTGCTCTTCCAGTGCAGATGAGCCAGAACCATGTGCTAGAGATGGTAAGACTTGGTATTTCATGGTGGTTGTCCCGCCAAGCCAACCTGGAGGAGCACAGCTCACTGAGACCTCAGGGATCTCACCTAGTAACAGTGGTAACCTAACCTGAAAAAAAAATAAAAAAAATTCAAAAAACCCGTCTTAATTTTTTTTGTTTTATTTTGTGACTGATGATACCCGAAGGAGTACCACTATGAATGCAAAGGGATGGAAGAATTATAAACATCAAATGATAGAAAGTGTTTGCATGTCTACTGTTGTATGCAATTACTCAGTCCTGGAAAATAATGAAGTAATTTTTATTTGTACACCTAAAAGGAGAAGCCAAAAGTTAAAGTACTTACATAGCTCAGCCTCAAAAAAGTAAAGTGTGAGAAAAATAATGCCAACAACATTGCAAGTTAAAATCCAGATTTCAAGCCAGACATCTATGAAGGAAGAAGTATTCCATGGAAAATAAAGTATTTCTGCTGTCTTTCTGACCACAGAATTACACTCATTATGGTAAAGCTATAATTACAGCCTTGTGAATACAATGCTGCAGACAATGGCCTGTCAGTGTTTTTCCACTAAAAACTCTCATGTGAGGTTTGCAATTTCATGAAATACAATTATCTTTGGCTGGGATAGTCAGCTACAATCTCAGCCCAGAGAATGGGCTGTGTGTTTGCGTGTGTTTGTTTCCTTTACCAAGTTGTTCAAAGTTCACTGTTTGGTAAGAGTTTGAACCTTTCTGATTGCTTGGCTGCTTGTGCCTTATCTGTACTGTGAGAATGTGTGGAAGGTTTGCTGCCACTGGTAATGGATCAGTGCTGGGCAATATCGAGGGCTGTGAGGCTGTCACAAAGTCCACACTTTGGACCAAACTGCCTACATTTGTATTGATGTTTGGGAATGTCAGGACAGCAGGATTATAGCAAATTAGCACTGACTAGCATACCCAAGCATGCACAGCAAAATGGGCTTTAGGGGATATGAGAGTATGTTATTACAGCTATGGAAGGAGGGAGAATTGGCCATGCTGATTAAGTGAATAGAATTGAAGAGTCTTGTCTGTCTTACAGAAAAATTAAATTCTGAGTTGATTACAACTCCCCTCCTCAACTCTCCCCTCCTCCAAAACCTGTAGGATTAGTAAAAGTCTGGGACAACCATTGTACAGTTATGATTTTGATTCTTTAGTGGAGCTTAGCTAAGGTTATTCTTTCTGAGATTGTGATAATCAAGATCCAGAGCTAGCCCAGTTTGCTTATTTCACAGATAACTCAAAAGGGAAAATACGGGGCCAACAGTGAGTGCTGATCCCCAGACTGAAGTATAACAGCATGAGTAATTACAAATGCTAACCATATAACATTTCAATGTGAACTCCTGGGAAAGAGGTCTGAAATAACCTGTGTAATATCTTAAAAATCATTATTTTGCGGCAAATATTGCATGCACTTAAGGGATCTCACCTGTATTTAGATGTGATTTCCTAAACAGGAATTTATTCAATATGAATGCTCTGGAAGAAACATGAAATACTTGTGCTGGAGAGATCTCAGGTTGCTTCAACAACTTTTTAGACATTGTGGGGAAAAACTGCTTAGTTCACATAGTTTAAAATAAATATGGATCAAAGCAGTTTATTGCTTTATTGGCAGTATGTAATTAACCAGCAATCAGTGGACTATGCACAGGAGATCAGTAAAACAAATAGGCAAACCTTGCTAGAAATTTCTAAACAGTCTCCTATAACTAATCCCAGAGCTGCCTTAATGTTGACATGCACACACAGGAACACTCAGGCACACGTATACACAGAGTTGTATGCAATCACTCACTCACGGCAGTATGGGTTACAAAAACACCCCCCTTCCCAAAGATTGCAAAGTTCCCTGTTTGGATATGATTCCTGTGGGAAATATGGATCCTCTACCTTTTTGCAGACCCCTGCAGCTCTCTGCAGTTCACGGGCTGAACCACACGCCCCTGAGACAGTTGTTTCCCCTCCAAGGTCTGTCCCTTACATTATGAGTTTTCACCCATCTTTTATACTTCTTATTAGTCCGACTCCTGCTTTGTATCAAGTATTTTTGTAATTCCCCAGTAACTGTTTAATCTGGCTGACGATCATCTTTTGTAACATGATCAGCCTGGGCAAGTGCTGACCATGCAGTTTGGTGTGTTTCATCTGCAGACACACACAGACACACGCTTTGGACACATCTTTATCTTCACGGATGACATTATCTATGCCATTTGTTGGTGGGGGTGCTGTGTGTCCTTGTCAGGTCATAGTGAGGGAGAGCCCTCCTTGGGATGCATGTGGGCCATAGGAGCAGGGAGAGCAAGGGACACGGCCGAGCAGCTGCCTGCAGCCATGTGGCTGACACTGCTCAAACCAAAGTGAGTTGTGATGTTCTGGATACATCCCACACAGTTGAAGGTAATAATAAGCAGGCAAGTATTTCCAGATATCCTTCAGATTTTGGCTCCAAAATCAAAAAATAAAAGTAATGGTTGCTTTACTAAATGTCTTCTGAATACCTATTATGATTCTCAATAAAGGCGTCGTAAATGGAACAGAAAGAGCAAATTGGATCACTGGAAAAACTCTGCAGAGAGACCATCTGGGCCTGGTGCTTTACTGGATGGTGAAGAATTTACATTTCACACTCACACAATGTACTTTTTCCAAGGTGATAAAGACATTTGGATCATTTTATTTTTTGGATGTTTTATATAAAATGAAGAGTCGTGATTGAAACTGGAACTGGAGTCAGGAAATAACCAGATTATGTACAATGTGGTAAAGTGCTAACAAATGCCACGTGTTACATGATTAATTTAGTCAAAATGCCAGTTATGGATTTAGTTTGTCAGCAGTTGGCTCAGGTTTTGTGATTACTGTCCAATAGTTTAACTGATAATTTGATCTATAACAGAATCCTCAACTTTTGGGAATGAAAGAGAGTTGCAGTGATAGTGAAATGCATTAAGTATACTCAGAGCTGTTAGCTGCTAAAAAAGATACTGATATATTCTGGGGTCTTCATGTAAGTGATGAGCAGCCTTATGTCTCAGTACAGTATGATCTGTGGTGGTAAATCAAGGCAGCGGATAGACATGTAGCTGCTACTGATTCAGTATGTCTTCAGGCAGCATTTTTGAATTGCAGATGCAGAAGTAGGGAAAACTCTGGGTCTGACTATAAATACAGCTGCAAAACATGGCACCACTTTTGCCTCTGAGTCAATCTCTAAACTCTGTTCTTGGCATATCAGCACTGAGCCATAGGGAATGGCCATCTGTCAGAGATAATTGAAAATGGAGGCACTGACCATCTGTAGGTATTTAAGGTCTCCTGACATTTTTACAAGCTGAAGGATAATCCAGTGTTATAATTTCTAGTGCATCTACTTATTCTCTACATTTTTCAAAGGAATACATTATTTTTGATCTGTTGTCTTTCACTTCTGTGGTCTATCTGTCACAAACTCATTTTCTCCCCTCTCTGCACTTCTGTGGTCTATCTGTCACAAACTCATTTTCTCCCCTCTCTGCAGTTCACTGTTGACTCAAGTGAGTCCTGTAAATCTTAGTAAGTCTGAGAATTCTTCTAAAGATGTGTTATGTAAATTACAGGTCACTGTTACTGCTGGAGCAAGCAAGAAGTTTTCCCTAAAGCCTTAGGATTTGAGTGGGCTAAAATGGAATTCAGATCTAGTTTCTACTTTGTGAAATTCAATGAGTGCTTTCTCTTATTCATATGGTGTAAATGATTTGGCAAATGCCAGCTCTATTCCAGAGAAAAGATGTGTAGATGCATAAAGGTGCTGTGCCTGCAAACTTCTTGTATGTGCACAGCTATAGGTCATTAATAACAAATAATAATGTACACTACTTGTAAGATTGAACTCTTGATTTCATCAAGAAATTAAGAAAGATTTGTAATGATTACATGTTGAAAACTTGAATGTTATTTAAACATGTATTGGATGTGCCAGTGTGAAAGAAACCAGCTCTGTCACATGCACACACAGAGTGAGTTTGCTTTCTTCCAGAAAAATAAAAAGGCTGTTTAAATATTTTTGTTAATTGTCTTTCTAATCCAGGTATTCAAATACTGTTGGTGTGCTGAGCTTACATGTAGAGAAAGAAAAGCTACAGAGAACTTTTAATAAAAATGCAGTCCCAGCAGGATTTGAAGTACACTGCTTTGAAATACAAAGCCAGAACTTTATTATCAAAGGTAAGCCAATCTGAATTTATTCAAGATGCTGTTGTGAGTGAAGGAAGTCTGTAAAGTTGCTTGGAGTTGTTTGAGAATCAAAAGTAAAACACATTTACATTTCAGTAGATGGCTGGCAGAAATCAGAATGGAGTCCATTTTTCTGTGTGCATGCAGACTACGGAGAGAAGAGACTAATGGCTTGTTTGCTGCACAGCCTTGTGCTCTTTATAGGCAAACACTCTATCAGCATTAGCTAATGGGGAGTTGAGTATGGGATGCATATGGGGCACAGAGCATGAAAGGTCTGTATTTGTGTCCCAGGGAGGCAGGGCGGGGAATATGCAAGGGTGTTCTACCCTTTCCACGTTGCATCCTCGTCTCTCATTTGATTTTAATACAGAAGTGCCAGAAGAGTGGAGGATGTGAGACCTGCTGAGTAGAGATTGTGGAGACTGCTCGTCCCCGGCACCTTAAAGGAATGGTGATGTTGGCAGTCCTGGGTCCCACAGCATGCTGGTACTGCAATGCTCTGCACACATGCATGAAGCAGTGTGATTTGGACCAAGAGAGTTGTGACCATCTGCCTGTTCATTTTCAGAGCTGGAAGCTGGCAACTGGTTGTAGTGCTGGGAGGAAGGTGACTTTGTCACTTCCCTGTTTCTGCCACCTCAAGAGCTGCCTCTAAAGGCCTGAAATGCTAAGAAATAACTATGGAAGACTGACTCTTTTGGGGGAAGAGTTCTTCTCCACCACTAGGAAATAGGCCAACTGTTTTTTTTTTCCAACAGAAAAAAAAATCTATCTGGATTTTAGTGATACTTTTCTTCCCTCAGAAGACTTTTGAAGTGGAAATACTATGTGGATCCTGTGTTAGAATAATTAGATAGCTAGGACATGAATTAGCTATCAAACTTATCACTGGAGTGAGTATCTGAGCCATTCTTGAGGACCATACTGTCTCACAGAAGCTGCCACTGTCTATCACATTCCTGCCGCTCTTTACTGTCTCCAAGGGAAGGAAGGAATTTGCATGTTTTCTAAGGTAGTTTTGGAGCATTTATAGGAGGAGGAGGTAAAATTGATTCAGGGCCTTTGACCTCAGGCTCTACAAAATACTTGTATTTCTAGCATAGATATATGATGCTCTGGGCCAGATTCACACTTCTAATATACAGCAAAGGAACTTCTGATGTTCTACTACTGCTGTCTCTAAGTCACCATCATTTTCTGGGACTAGAACTGTCTAACCTCAGCCCAGTCTATTAAAAGCTCAGGTGATCCAAATTCCCTTTTCATAGCATTGCACAGAGCAACATCTTAGCTGCATTTGATGATAGTGGTTTTGTGAGGGGAAAATTAAGGAAGCAAATTCTCGCTCTTGTTTATGATTTCAGCTTCTTTTTGAGAAAAGGTTTAGTGCACTCACATTTAAATGTAACTTAAGATTCTTCCTATTTTTGAAGCTTACTGTTCAAGTATATTATGAAAGATGGATGTTATTAGCACAAAACAGTGTGCTTGTTATCTATTATACTATGATATATTTACTGAGAAAATTTTAATAAATAAACCACAGGCTTGAACCTCTGAACCCTTCTAAACCAGCCAATTCCCATGGGGAGTTCAGGAGTTTTTATGGATGGATACTGTGTTCTCATGAGAATTTTATTAGAGCTTGTAGACTCAAAACTGACTAGCAAGAGAATTTATGAGGTTACATGGGAACTATCACATCTTTCATTCCAACACCCTATGAGTTTATAAAATGAACCCTTCCTTAAATAGTGTTATAAAATAGAAGAGTGCTAATTTAACTTTAATGAAATATCTAATGTTATCAATAATTTCTCATCAGTTAGCATAGCGAGTTAATTTTACCAACTTTTCATTTTTCTATTATTCCGTATTAGAGAGTTGGGTAAAGAGTTTTTTCTAAAAATTAGGAGGAAGGGAGAAAGCAAGGAAGGAGGGAAGGTCATAAGTTACTAAATGCATCAAAGAACTCTTGTCATGATGGATAATAGGAAGGGTGAATAGTGACCAGTGTATATTTGCTTAGCCTCTATTCTCTTTGCTGGTTTGAATACTCTCTAAAATTCCTCTTGCAATTTTGTTTAAATTTAGAACAATGTTGGAGTTCTGTAGCTGCTCATTATCCCACTTGAAATTTAACTTAAAATGTTATTTTGCCTCATATAGTTCAGTTGGAAAGCTGCCTAAACCAGGAATTGAGGTATGTGGTAGTGAACTACAGAGGAAGTGGTCTAAGCAAGATTCCCTTCTGGGGATATTCCAGCATTTTATTACATTGTGTACTAATGAGTAGAGAGGACTGAGAGCCAGGAAGGGCAGGGTTTTAATCAAATGACTCATGATATGGCCTTCAGCAAAATACGTGACCTTGTAATTCAGCCATCTTAGCTGCAAGAGTGGGCAAAAATAGGGGCTCAGTGAAGTGTTTAGGCAGAGATACAGATGTGCCTATTGCAGCACATTCATGGTCTGCGGTTTTTATCTCCTTTGGAATAGACACCTTGGAAGACAGAAGACCTCCTTTTAGCTGCTTCAGAGAAGCTCAAATCCATGTCGAAATGTATTTTTCCTTGAACAAGAGCTTTTAAAACTGTCAGATAGGGGTCAGTCCTTTGCTCTATTTGATTCACCTGTGGGTGATCAAATTGGTTGGTCATGGTGGTGGCCAGGTGTCACAGAGACCAGGCGTGAGGACGAGGGTACATTTTGAATGAATGGTTGAAATGGGCTATATTGCTGGTGCAGTTTGCCCAACCAGGTAGAGGTGGAAGACTGTCTGAAATGAACAATTTGAGACACTAGAGTCTAAATAATATTCTTTAAATGGTACAAGAAGTGCATCTGGTTTCCATGTGGCACTGGAAACGCTGGTTTGGCCATGTGGACACACTGTGGCTGTTTAAGATGTTGCAGGCTTTGTTTTAAATCAGGGGTAGATCTTTGGTATGTGGATAGCACTGATCTAGGTAAGAGCAACCTGTTTCTGCTGCTGCTCCTGCACCTCCATATGTCTTATTCCTTATGGCTGTGTCAGATCATGGCCCCAGAACTCCACTTGAACAGCTTCAGACTCTCAGCAGTGTATCTACAAGATTCTTTTGGATGGAAGATGCCATACAAAAGTATCTAGGAGAGCTACTGATCATATTTTCTAAATATTTCCCTAAAAAAGGAACAGGACTGCCTCACTTTACCAAATTTTATTTCAGTCTTGCATTACACATTATGTTCTGACTGTCATTCAGAAATGTGAGGAAGAAAACCTAGTGGGATTTTAATGCTTTCATATCTTAAGCATCTGTTGTGATGGCAAAACACAGGGAGTCAAAGTATTTTTGGTTCTTCATCTACACACTTAGAAGAACTGTGTTTTCATGACAATTGTTGAAGCATAGAAGAAGCATAATAAATACATCTCATGTGTCTAGTCTCTGCTATCTCAGGACAGGAAGGAATGGGCAAGGTAGATACTGTACTGCTTTTTGTAAATTAATGGATCCATGTATTTTTAGATCTTTATGCAGAACAGGTTGACTAAACTTCTCGTGCTTCAAAATATTCCTGAGCTAACATTTCACTGATCCTGTGAAGATTAAAATAGGAGAAAATCGTATACTTACAGGACTACAGATCATTGAAGTGATTTAATAAGACAAAAGCACTAAGCTGGCTCAAAACCAACCTAGAAAGGCTCTTTGTTGAAGTTATCAAGGTGACCATGTCTGGCCTCATTTTTTTTGTATCTTATCCACTATATGAATTTCTTTCTCTTTGACATTTCACATTCACTGGATTTTTTTATTTTTATATTTTGGTTCATGTGAGCACAGATTTTGTAGTTGGATCATTATTCCTCAGATTCTGCAGCAGTTAGGAAGCTAATGCAGAAACATTTCTTATTCTTTAACAAGACCTTTGCATTTTTCTCATGTTTACCAGCCAATAGCATAATAGTAACCAACAAAGAGGCTCATTTTGTATCTCTGAATGACCATCAGGTTCTCATTGGAATACATTTGAAATACTGTCATAAACTGTGAACAGTTTTCATGGGGATATTTGCTGCCTATGGCAACTAAAAATTGTTCCCCTCATAACAGATAGCCATATTTCTGGTTATCTGTATCCTCTTCCTGCTAGCCACTGCCCTAGCAGCTGTGGTTGCTACTGAGCCCATATCTCTACTAGAACTGTCCTGCTTTGAGCTCTGAGCAATTATTTCAGGCTCTAGTAAATGTATATTTCCACAAACACCTGGCCTGTGGAGTGTGATGGCTGACACAGAGGCATACTTTTACTGCCCAGTTCAGGTTAGCATCCTGCCTTGCTGCCTGTTTGCCAACCCTGGCTCTGCCATCTCCTTACACTTCAACTAACATTGCAAAACCCAAAGCTTACTAGTAATTATTTAGTGGTATAGAGTTAGTTTGAAGTGTAGGAAAAGAGATTTGTGTGCTGTGACCTGGCCAGGAATTCTGGTTGCACATACTTGTGCTTCACTATTTTAGATATTTTCTAGTAAGAAATTATTTGACCTTTGTCCTATCTGTCAGTGATGAATCTCGGACCTAATCCAAGATTGTGATACCCTGTTCATCCACCCTGTTTATCTGCTAGCAGGAAAAGCACTGGTTGTTCCCTACCCGTCCACAAAGAAGAAAAAATGCAGAGGACCTTATCATTTGCAAAGTTCAGGGTGAGAGAAAGGATTATCTGAGCAGAATTTCAACATGGGAAAATTGAAATAAAAAAAAATCGAGGGATCTCTAAAAGAATGTTTTCTAATTATGTGTTTTTTAGTTGGAGTTTGGATTCAAAGAATGGGAGGAGGAACTTCCTTTTGTTGAACTATTAACTGACCATTTTCCTTCAGAGCCAAAGAAGGAAAACTTGAGGGACCTGTTGCATTCCTAATTGTCGAAAAGTACAGGAGTACAACTCAAATATGCTTTTTCCATCTTCACTGGAATTGTACATTATAGTTTAGACTTATTTCCATAGTGCGGAAAACACTAGATAAATTTGAACTCTAGGTCATGAAACCTGTGGATATTTGCAGAGTCTCCTAATTGGGCACTGCTTCAGGGTATCATTTCCATTTTTAAATTACACATCCTTAGGACAATTACTTTGATGAAAGCTAATTTCATCAAATATAATTTCAGTTTGTAAAATGTTCATTAGTTACATTTAAAAATGTAGTCTTAGAAAACCTGTTTCTAATGGCACTGCCATTTTATTAATCTGTCTTTTCAGGCATGTATTTGTTGGCATTTTCATCTATATTTGGCCTCATTTTTAATGACCTTTTAACTGCTGAAGAGTAGTTATCTGGGTCACAAGAATCAAAAGTAGTTAGAGTTCCTCAGAGCTAAGAAGAGTAGACAGAAATACTGCTCAGCAGTATTTTATTACACAGTATACTGTGGAACAATGAGCTATAATTATCTCCCATTAAAACAGCAAAATAAGAAATATGCCAGTTTAGATTTAAAGTTGGCAGTAGTTCAGAAGGTAGAAAGAATGAGAAATTGTGGAAATTCACTGCTTTATTTTTCCCTTCATCCCCTTTCTATGTCAGTTTCTTAGGTTGTGTGTGGATGCTGAAAGTTTATGTGCTCTAGAAGCTCCATCTTCCATCTCCTCATTGTTAATAGTGGTAGCATGAAGCATTAAGACTCAAAAACATGTCAGTTGTCATTATTCTAGACACCAGGAAAAACACCTTTCAGCCTAATTTAGCAGTTACGTACAGTTCAAATAGATGGGAGAAACAAGGAAACTTTAGCACCCTCATTTTACAGATAGGGAATTAAAATAAAAAAAGACAAGTGTATAGCTCATCTCAGTGACCTGAGCTATGTGCAAGTTAGATGTTTAATGCTGAATTAGTTGCTTAAGTTCCTTCCCTGGTGGAGACAGATAGCCCTCAGTCATTTATCCCATCTGTCTTAAAAATCTGTATTAAAGTGGATAGAATGGGTGATCCTGTGCTAAGTCTCTTGCTGTATCTCTCCACTGCCTATAAGGGAAGCCAAAGGTGAAAGGTTTTGCTCCTAGTCCTCCCCTTGCAACTTGAGAAACTTCAGTGGAGGCTGCCAGGATGGTCAGGGCCAAAGTACATGTGAGGAGACACTGAGGGAGCTGGGCTTGCAGTCTGCAGAGGAGATGGCTCCAGGGCGACCTAAGAACAGCTCTCAGTGCCTGTAGGGTGGGTGTTAAGAAGATGGAACCAGGGTCTTCACAGTGGTGCATGGTGACAGGATGAAAGACAATGTCTCCAGTTGAAATGAGAGAGCTTTATACTTGTATGAGGAGAAATCTTTCCCCCACAATAGAAGCCCAGCTGAATAACAGCCCAGCTATGGAGCAGATAGGCCAGAGAGATTGTGCACTCTCTGTCCTGTGGATTTTCAAGAACCACCTGAGCAACCCCATAGATGACCCTGCTCTGAAAACAAGTCTGGGCTAGAGACCTCCCGGGGGTCCCTTCCAACATAACCAAGTCTATGACTCAGCTGACCATGCCCTCTGGCTTTTATGCAATATCAGATACTGTGAGGAGCTGAGAACAAGACTGAACACCATTACATCACCCTCCTAATATACACTGTCCCTGCATTACCGAATGTTCTGCTTAGTTCTGATCACTACACTACAAAATAGGTGTAGGAGAACCAGGAAAGATACAGAAAAGAGACTATAAAGAAAAGCTAAATAGGCTAGGCTCTGCAGCTTGAAGAGACATGCTGGGTCTTGATGCACTACAGACCTAGGAAGTGATGATTATTGAAGATGTTAAAAAGGGAATGATCAGTCATTGTTTTTTGAATACAAGAAATAGAAAGCACTCAACAAAGTGGTCAGGCAGCAAGTTTAAAACCAAATGAGACTTGTTTATGAATATACGACAATATTGTGGAAGTTTTTAAGTACAAGTAGATTTAGGAATGATTAGATGAGTTAATGGAAAATATATCCATTGATGCACAGGGTTTCGGATGAAACTATAACCCCAGGAAATTCCTAAATGGCTGTTTGCTGGAGGCCAAGAGTCATGTCAGTAGAAAGTTTAGCTTATGCATGGCCTTGGTTTTGCCCCTATGAATCTGCTGCTGTTCACTATAGAGGAATCCATCCAGTCCTTGGCTGGATGGACATTGGCCAGTCTGACAGCTCTCGTTGCCACCTGTAGTGGTTTAACCCGGGCTGGGTGCCAGGGGCCCACTACAGCCACCTTTTCACTCCCCCGTGCCCAGCTACAGAGGAGAGAGAGAATATAACGAGAGGTTCCATTATTCATGATAAGGACTACAGCAGATTCTTTCTTAATCACCGTCACAGGCAAAACAAGACTCCATGTGGGAATAATAGTCAAGTTTATTGCTAACAAGATCAGAGCTAAGAGTGAGAGACAATAAGAGACACCTTTTACCCCCCACCCCCTCCTTCTTACATCCAACCTGCTCGCCTGCAGCGGTCAAGGGAAAAGGCGAGGTGGGGGGGGAGGTGTTGCTGTGGTCAGCTGCTGTTCTCAGCCGCTACTTGGGGAGAGGAGTCCTTCCAGCCACATTCCATGGGGTCCATCCCTCACAGGATACAGTTCCTCTCACAAACTGCTCCGGTGAGAGTCCATCCCATGGGCAGCAGCCCTTCACCCACAGCTGCCACATGGCTCACATTCCACAGGGTGCAGTCCCTCAGGCACAGGCTGCTCCAGCGTGGGCCCCACGAGCCACGCATCCTAACAGGAGAATCCTACTCCAAGTGGGCTCCTCTCCCCACAGGCTACAGTCCCCTGCCAGGACCCAGCTCCACCTTGGGTCTCCCACGGGCTACAGCCTTCCCCAGCATCCACCTGCTCCGGCGTGGCTCCTCCACGGGCTACAGGTGGATCTCTGCACTCCTGTGGTCCTCCATGGGCTGCAGGGGCACAGCTGCTTCACCATGGTCTTCCCCATGGGCTGCAGCTGGATCTCAGCTCCGGCGCCAGGAGCATCTCCTCCCCCTCCTTCTTCACTGACCTTGGTGTCTGTGTTGTTGCTCACAAGCTCTCACCCTGCTCCTCTCCGGCAGCCATCTTCATCTCCTACTACCTTTTTTTTTTTTTCTTCCTTCTTAAATATGTTATCACAGAGGCGTTCCTTCAACCACTGATTGGCCTGGCCTTGGTCAGCAGCGGGCCCAGCCTGGGCATGGGGGGAAACTTCCAGCAGCTTCTTGAAGAAGCCTCTCCCTCAGCCCCCCCCACTGCTACCAAAACCTGGCCACAGAAAAAACAATACACCACCTCACCAAAGCAACTGTGGCCTGCTTCTTCTGATGAGGGTGGATGAAATGAACAAATAAAGGGAAAGGCACCACAAGTTCTGAAGGAAAAGGAAGCAATGTGAGAGAAAGGCTGAGATTTAGGAGACCTCCCATTTTATTGGCTTGGGGTGCTGGATAGATCCAGACTAGAAATTAACTCTTTTTTTGGTGCCACATGATCCCCATCTATAAAATTTGTCTTTTTCAACTCTCTGTGAGGGTTATCAGCATTAAAATTTTAGTAAATATGAAGTACAGGAGGTGCCATCAGAACATAAGGAAACACTTTTTTACTGTGAAGGTGACTGAGCACCGGCACAGATTGCCCAGAGACTCTGGGGAGTCTTCATGCTTTCAGATATTCAAAAGCCAGATGGACGTGCTTCTTGGCAGTCAGCTGTAGGCCACCCTCCTGGAACAAGCAGATTGGACCTCCAGAGGTCCCTTTGAACCTCAAAAACTCTGTGATTTTGTGAAATAGCAATATTAGTAAATATAAAATATAATTAAAATGATGGGACGATTTATGTTAAACTAATGAATCTGGCTGGAAGTTCAACAATGTGCCTAAGAAAGAAGAGGATTGCTCTCTCCTTTAAGGTGTTATCAGCCTTGTTTTTTATCATCAATATTGCTGTGCTTTAAGTGAACTACTCTTTTATGAGGATTGTCTTGCACTGGAAATGAATGCTTCTTCAGATATGTGTGGGTGAAATCACAACTCCACCAATGTCTTCTTTAAAATGTCTCAGCAGGGCAGTGTGTTAAGCAAGTGTGTTAGGTGACCAGAGAACTACCTTATGTTCAAAGACAAGCGCTGTGCTTATACAACTATATCTTCTTGTTCAGCTTTGATGCATTATCTGGGCAGATGGCCTTAGCTGGGATCACTAACACAGCCGTAACCAGGTAACATTAATTTTACTCAAAGGAGAAGACAGAAACTTTTGGTGTGTCTGTAAGAGCTGTGGACTCCTCAGTTTATACCTGTCCCTGACTGCTGCTCTGTGTTGTTTCAGAGCAGGTCTGCACTACAAACACCTTGACTAGTCATTGCAATGGTACTCAACTGTAGTGAGTGCAGTATTGCTAATTTATCTTTCTTATTACATGAGCTTTGCAATCTCAGCACATGGAGTTATCACACCTGGCTACATCTAAACCCCAGGTTTCCATCGATAGCTCTTCATTACACTGCAGTCCATACAGCAGATATCCCCACGTGTGTGTACAGCGTGTCCTTACTGCTGGCCAGGGTCGGTGTTATGCAGTGAGACTGCTTTGCAGTTGGAAGAGTACATGGCAATGCTGGCTTATCCAAAATAAATAGATAGGAAGGCAAAAGATATTATTTATTGCTAATCATTAACGGAATGAGCCCCCTAAACATTGTAGCTTTCCATTGTCCATTGCGTAAAATTTTCCATTGCCAGTTAACCTTTTAATTTTATTCTTCCCTAAAAAGAAAAGGTCAGCAGGATGAGGGGAAAATGCAGTTTTATCTCAGGTTTTTCCCCCAAGCAGTGTTATCATATAATATATATGCCTTGGATATTAAGGCATAGAGTTTTGGGTCCCTATAAAGAGAAGATATAAACAAGATTTAGATATGCCTATGTGAAGCTAAAATTCTGAAAATTACTCTGGCCCTAAATTTGAAAGATTCAACAAGATTATAGCATTATTAATTCCAAGGCATTACCTGTATACCAGCAGATATACATGTATGTGCCTACAAACACACACACACACTCATATATATATATATTTTTTTTTTAAGAGAGACATGTTCAAAGACTTTGCAAACTTGAGCAGCATCACATTTGGCCGACAAAGTGTGAGAACAAAAAGTGAGAGTCCCTTCCACTTCACTTGTAGTGTGGATTCTCACAGCATTCCATGGCATGGAGTGGGTTTCTTGCACCAAACACCAAAGGTAAGTTTCCTTGAGAAACTCCTGTATTTGACACAAACACACTAAGGTTAGTTGGAATTTGTGTATTCCATGTGAAATATATCCTTGTTTAAAGCAAAGTTTTGTCCTTCTGTCATTTTCAATTTTTAAAATGTAAAATACACCAGGCCTATGTGAGATGGCAAGATGAGGACAGTCTAACAAGGCAATGTATAGACAGAGAGGGGAGAGTTAAAGATCTGTGTGTTTGACCCCATGCTGAGCTCTAACATTTTGTTTCTTGCTTTTATCTTTGCTTGGTATCTCACTTGTTATTGTAACTTTACTGAATTTTCTCTCTCTTTTCTCTCTTTGTGCTCTTTCTTCATGTAAATACAAAAAGCACAGCAGTAAGCATTAAAAACAGCAAGAACAGAATTACTTCAGTTGGCTTGCAGCAGGGATGAATTTTCTCCCTTGCCATAGGCTGAGCAAAGGAGAGAGGAGAGGAATGGATTTCTTTAATTAGATGCAGACTTCTCACACTGATGCAGTTTTAAAACCATCAAGGCCACACCGTTTATCTGTTCACTCTTCTTTGTTGTCCTTTGCTCTCATGACCAATGCTTTGGATTTCTTGAGAAATACTTTAAGTCACATTGAAATCACTGATAGTTAATTTTCTTGGTGCAATCCATTGACTAGGAAATTACACAGTCACAGAGTATTCTGAGTTGGAAGGGACCCACAAGGATCATCAAATCCCAGCTCTTAAGTGAATGGCCCATACTGGGATCAAACCCCTGACCTTGGCATTATTAACACAATGCTCTTACCAGCTGAGCTAATCTCAGTGTTAGAGGCACAGCTCTCTATGGATTTATATGTTGCTTTGGAAAGCAGAAATGAAACTTTATAAAGATGGTACAGTAGCACTCTAAAACTACCTGGCAGCAGTAGTTCCCAACTTGAAATTAAATACAGCAGCCAATTAGGCCCTGAAGTTTAATGATCCAAGTAGGCAAGGGAGTGTGAGCGCCCTTTGTATGCAAGCCAGGAACTGGTTGCCTTGACAATTGGTAAAAGTCAGATCAAAAGCTTGTTTGAAAAGCCTGGCTTTTAGAAGCAAAGATGGGAAACAACATCTTTCTTTTCTAGCTCTGGAGCTGGGAGATAGAGGAAAAAATAATTATTCGATAGATAGATAGATATTTCAATTCTTCCTGCTACCTCTGTGCACCTGATCAAATAGCTGGCAGTTGAAAAGCTGACACACTGTCAGGCTTCCTGTGTGATATGAGCATGATAAAAATTGTTGCAGCTGAAACACCTGAAAGTACAGAACTTAGAAGAAAACAGATCCCAGGAAAGAAAAGCAAGGCAAAACAGTCTTAACCTTGGCATGCACAGGCTTCAAAGGAAGACCGAGGGAAGGAGAGAAAATATCTTTTTTACACACAGAATTACACACAGAATTAGTAAGGTTGGAAAAGATCATGGAGATCATCAAGTCCAACCTTTACCTAGGTTAACAACCTATCCAACATCAGTCTAACATCTATACCATCTAAACCATACCACTAAGTTCATCATCCAACCAATCCTTAAACACATCCAAGGACGGTGACTCCACCACCTCCCTGGGAAGCCCATTCCAGTGGGAGATCACTCTCACTGTGAAAAAGTTCCTCCTGATATCCAACCTAACCCTCCCCTGACGCAGCCTAAGACTGTGTCCTCTCATCCTGTCACTGGGAGCCTGAGAGAAGAGACCGACCCCCACGTGACTACAACCTCCTTTCAGGTAGTTATAGACAGCGATAAGGTCACCCCTGAGCCTCCTCTTCTCCAGGCTGAACAA
>VXBA01005757.1:182431-249931 GCA_013399895.1 Serilophus lunatus | reverse complement strand
TGATGCAGGCCAGGATGCCGTTGGCCTTCTTGGCTGCCTGGGCACACTGCTGGCTCATATTCAGTTTCCTATCAACCAAGACACTCAAGTCCTTCTCCACCTGGCCATTCTCCAACCACACCATCCCCAGCCTATAGTTCTGCATGGGGTCATTGCGGCCAAAGTGTAAAACTCGGCAATTAGAGTTATTAAACCTCTTGGTATTGGACTCAGCCCATCTATCCAGCCTGTCAAGGTCCCTCTGCAGAACCCTCCTTCCCTCTGACAGATCAACACTCATTCCATTCCAAATATACCAAATATTCCAAATATACCTTGGATGGGCTGCTCAAAACACTAAAGGAGACACACTTTCAACCCCACCTTTTCTTTAAGATAATTTTATCCCACTACACTAGTACATAAACCCCACGTATTCCTCTCTTATTAGCAACACCCTCTCAGTCCAGAATCATAGTCTCCTGTCTCTGGAATTCCTAACATACTTCAACCTCCCTCCCTTACTTCAGCAGCTGGGATGCTTTATCTCACCTCTCTCCACCCTTATTTTTCCCACATCAATCCATGTTTCCTACTTTTTCTGCCTCATACCTTCTGCAACCAGATCCGGGAGAATCCACAAGAGAACAGGAGTCTGTCAGCTGCTGGCCTGCATGCAAGGGGCTCACCAAGCAACCCAGACACTCAACACAGGAGCTGCCACTAGAGTGGTACACTAAATCTTAGCACCCCATGGACCAGCCTTGGAGGTAGTAAAAACCTAACTGGACAGAGTCCCGGGAAACCTGCTGTAGGGTACCCTTGTGGGTGACCTTGGTCTTGGACGATCCTCTGAGGTGCCTTCCCACCTCAACCTTTCTGTGAGTGTGTAAGCACTGACTTCCATTGTCACAAGAAGCAAGAGGAGTTAAGAAACTTAACTGCCCTGTTGAGAGTTATAGAGCTAGACTTTGAGCTGCACCAAATGCCAAGCCTGGTTTTTAACCACTTGAACACATTTGATGCCTAAACAAAGCCTCTCTGCAAACCTTAATCTACTTTTGTTTTGAGAAAAGGCAGACAGGAGAAAACTTTACCCTCCCTGATGCACCAAGGATAGCCCCCCAGCAACTATCTTGCTCCTGGTCAGCAGGAGAAATTGTGTAAACTGATGGAAAGATGGCAAGTGATGGGGACATGCATGGAGACAGGTGAAAAGCTGGAAGCAAAATTCCAGTTCAGCCAGCACATACAATCATGACAGCTTTAGACAGCAAAATATAAGCTAATACTGCATCTCCAGGGCAGGATGGGATAGCCATGCTACTGTCTGTGTTCATTAGGAAAATTAACTCTTAAACATCTCTGCTATGAAAAATCCATCCATTATGAAGTGCGAAGGAGCAATTGATTTTAGTAAGAGAGCTGGCAATTCTTTTTAAGTGATGGTATATTCATATTCCCATTACAACCTGCTCTAGGTAAAATAGATAAAATTTCTGCATTTTAACTGGGGATATTGTCAAGACAACTTTTAATGCAGCTATTTTGAGAAATTTGTAATATCATGCAATTAAAAATGACATGATTTAATATACTTCTACAGTGTATCCACTTCCTCAGCTTTATCAGCTTTATCCACTTTTCACTCTACAGCAATTTCAGTGTTGACAGCCATTCTGATTGTGTTAGTAATGATGTGAAACACAGACTGTGATCAGCACTAGTTCCTGTCACCACTGGGGAGGGGTGTGCTGCGCATTTGTGGTGATCAGAGGTTGATGGAGACCCCCAGCATGGCCAGCATTCATGGGCCCATGGACCACCATGGGCTATTCAGCAGGTTGGTTTTGCAAAGTCAGCCTTGCAGGGCCTATCTACCAGTTTATGTTGTTCTTTTGCTTTTGATTTTATTTTGATTTTTAAATCACTATGTTGGAGAGAGCATTTGAACACTTGAAAATTGTTCTTTGTCTGCAGCCAAAGAAAAAGAGCTGTACTCTGCAGGAACAGCAAGGGAATATGCTTCTCTTGGTGTAATGGGGACATTGAAGGGGCTTTGAATGACACAAGGAGTTTTGAACATATCTAATGAGAATTGTATAAGATGAATGTGTTTGAGATAGTAAAATATTGTGACTAATAAGGCTGGATTAGACACAAGCTTTTATGAATGCATACTAATAAACTGCTCTTTGGGATAGAAGCCTCACCCTACTTGCAGACATGCTGCTGGCAGCATTACTGGCCCTGAGAACTCAATCATCAGGAAGGTGAGTGAAATTAGTGACAGACTGGCTCAGATACTCATTTCTAGACCTGGTTCTTTAATTTTGCTCTCACATTTTCTCTCGCACGGTCTGGCAATTAAGCATCTGTCCTGCTGACCCAAGTACAAGCC
The DNA here is from genome assembly GCA_013399895.1 of Serilophus lunatus. Classification (NCBI taxonomy): domain Eukaryota; kingdom Metazoa; phylum Chordata; class Aves; order Passeriformes; family Eurylaimidae; genus Serilophus; species Serilophus lunatus. Next base: position 247,551 of record VXBA01005757.1, on the reverse strand, counting down.
AAGGAATAAACTACAACAAGGTAAGCTGCTGCTGAGCTGTATAAATGCCTCACACTAGGGACTGGGCTGACAGCACTGTTTTCATAAAAAGAGTCTCCCTAATCCCAATACTTCTCTGTCTTTAACAAATTGTATCAGCACAGTCTTCGAACAAAGGGAGAGTTGTTCTTTATGTTTCATAGCCCAGAGACAGATATAGTGGGGAAAAGAAGAGCTCTTTGTCACTGACATGGGAAAAACGGTGATCAAATGCAGGTTGTATAATGTGAGTCTCCCACACACCTGTAGGACAAAACTCATTTCTAATGTGGCACTGTGTCTAGTGGATGGATACACTGCTCTTCCATATGAATGCTGGGAAGTCACGCATGGGACCTGACCCTACTGCCTTTACTTGCCTCTGTTAAGCTGACGTGAGTTTATGACCTACCCAGCCTGCACATTGCAATCATTCCAGCAGGTCTGCTCCTTGGTCTAGCAGATCATACATCCAGCAGAGTTCTCCCTTTCCAACACAGGAACATCTAATTTAAGGATTATCATAAGCTTTCTCATCCTCATTGTACCACTTTGTACTATCTGGTTCCCTATCTCTCCCAAATTATATTATCCTCTTATTCTTTCCAGTTCCCTTGAAATCAATGAAGTCAATATAGTATTAGTGACAATGAGATTGTACTAAAGAAGATTAAAGAAATGTAATGGGGTTTACATGCAAAAGTAAAGATCCAGTCCCAGTAACAGCATGTGAGCCAGGATACAAACGATTGGGCAAAAACCAGTATCTCAAAGTGCAGAGATGTAAAAGACAGAGGAAAGGGCTAAGATAAAGTAACAAAAGTAGCAAGTACACAAGAAAACAGCACACAAAGAAACACTTTGTGTCTGGCTAAGAGAACAGTGTTCTAGAAACTATGAGGAAGAGAACAAAAGAAGGAAGGTAGCATGAACCAGGGAGGGTAGAAACCTTTAGGACAACTGAACAACAGAGAAACAAAGCTGAAAGCTGAGAATATGGAAGGCCTTTCCATAAAAAAACAAGTACAGAAAAATGTAATAAAATTGCGTCCTGAATTCATCCTGTTCAGGCTCATTTTCTCAACAGCAGTGATTACTGCAGCAACCAGCAATGGAGGAGCTCTCAAGGACATGTCATCTGACTGCCTGCAGAGAAGAGAGCTTCTCAGAGCCAATAGTGTCTTTTATTTGCTTCCCCCAGCTTTTAATAACAACTAAATATAAACCAAGCTGTTGGCAATACGATTTATGTTCTCAGTGAGCAGTAAAAGTATATGTTTTATCCTGACAATACGGGAGACAGTGTGGAGGTGAGGGAAATTGTAAGTTAAAGTGTGTGTATTAGCAAGGACAGGAGTTACAACGGCTGTCTGTTTCTAGAGAAGTGACTCTGTTTTGTCTATCCTTCCACAGTTCACTTGTGAAGACAGGCCCCAAGGAGGCCTGCAAATAAACCAGGTCTCCTGTAGAGCCCTCTAATGTGAGACTAGACCAATTCCTCCATTTTCTGCTCTTTGGTTGTCTTTAACCGTGGGCTGCACAGATAGAAAAGTGCACAGCTGCATATGATATGTTGTTGAATACACACTAGGATGTCTCGGACATTCTGGCTCCGCTGCAGGTATTTTGTTATAGCAGTTTGAGAAATGCTATTGTAATATAATACGATACAGCCCTGCTTTTATCATACACTAATCTGCATGGAGAGTTAAACAACAGGAGCAAGTGATCTTGCCTGAGAGGAGAAAGAAAACTTGTATCGGTCCAATGACTTTAATGCACTGGATGGGGTCAATTCACTCTGCACCCAATGGGGATGACGTGGCACAGCTGAACCCTATGCAGAATTTGCAGCCCAAGCCATCTCACTGTGCCAAGCTTTCTTCATGAATAAGGGTGCTAAGCTTCGAGGGTTGTTTCTTGGCCATCCTCTCAGTCTACCACTGATTTCCCTGAAATGCATTTTAGGAGTTTCCAAAGTAAGGTAGAAATAGATCTAGGCATGGTTTAGATTTTTCCTTCCAAAAGCAGGCATATAATTGCACATTCTGGGCTTCCTGCTTGCTTGAGCAATAGAAATTTTTGGATCAGAGCATGGCATTTAGCCATGTAGTTCATTAGATGCAGTACATCCAACATTGGCTAACAAGACTGGTCTTTTGTATGGGAACATTGCTAAATATAACTTAGCTTCTATGTTGGTCTCCACAGGACAACACGAGCATAACAGCTGGACATCAAAAAAACCAAAGATGCAGAGAAAGCAGACCCGACAAGAGGGCAAATCTCTTCCCAGGACCATCCCCAAAATGGAGGAAGGTGGAATGCTCCTTGAGAGAGTGTTACATTGCAAATGCTTTAGCAGATCAGCTTTATTAAACCCTGGGAGGGTGACATCCTCCCATCAACATCTGTGTTCCAGGCCAGGGGCAGAGGATGGCAGGAGGTGACCCCTCTGCTCAGGGGTGACTACACTGCCTGCAGCCCTTCCCGATGAATGCTGAGACATCTCCAGTGCCCCAGGGGAGGGAGTGAGACAGGGGCCAGCATCCACATGGCTCTATGTAGTCAACCTCCAGCACAGATGTCTCTGCCTGAGCTGCTCAGGCTGGGGTCTCCTTACAGCCTGCAGACATACAGTCAATATAACTAATCAGGCTAGGCTCCATTTTATCTCATCCTGGAATTAATGCCTACAATTGTTCAGATGAAAGAAACACTGGACATGCATTTATTTCCCAAGTGCAGTATAGAGAAGTTAAAGGGTCTGAGCTCCTCTGTCTCCTTTAAGGGAGTTCAGGTCAGCTGTAGCTGTGTATATTGTGGATGTCTCAAGTTATCTGACACAAGCGTGATGCCAAATGCTTTGTCTGTGCAGCTGTATCTCAGGGACCTGCTGATCACCACCCACAGATTTAAATCAGACACCCTTTTTCTAGCTGGGACAGCCAAGAATTGAGCAAAGGAATGCAGAGAGCTTGGCACTGGATCCACAGGCAAAACAGTCCACACTAGAGATCCGTTAAAAATGAGAGGAGGAAATGTTTGAGTTTTTTTCTAGAGGACATGGAAATCAAAGCACAGGGATCTCTCTTCCTCTCCTTGGTTTTGCAGCAAAGTAGGAGATGGATGGGGAGAAAAAAAGGTAGTTTATTTCTGTAGACCACAGATTAGTCAATACATTGAACCTGAAGCCCAGCTGACTAGGCTCTGTATGAGTAAATCACATGCAAAACACGCAGCATTTGTTTGGATACTTACTTTATTTTCTGAGGGCCCTCAGTAAGCATCACTGGGTTTTCATTGCCTCAGTACCCAGCTCCTTTCTGTCTGGCTCGGATTGCAGGTCACTAACCCCCACATCACACACCCCCAAATCCTCTTCTGATTCATTATCAGGGTAGGGAGAACCTGAAATACAGATATCAGTCCATGGTGCATTAAGTGAGTTTCCTACATAAAGCATGATCCATTAAGGCTTGTTAATGTGTCACTGGTTTCTAAAAGCAGCAAAACAGAATCAAACCCACATCACATATTTTCAGTAGGAAATCATAAATCTTCCCCGTCGCTTTGACAGCTCTCTTCCTTCTCTGCCCTCCCATGAAATTCTTTTTTCTAAGCTGATTTCTTTCATTCTGTGAACCTGTCTTGCTGCCCTTGCTTGTTTCATGTATGACTATCCCACAGTGAAAGAAGCAGGCAGGATATTTTTTTCCTCCCCGCATTTATGCCAGTGTTGGAGCAGAAGCATCGTGTCCTCTTGCAGAACTCCTCAGTACTGAAGGCTCCTTCGAAGACAGGTCTCTTGCTCAAGTTTTGTGGGCCTGGTGAGCTCAGACCTGTCACAAAGAACTTCTTGGACCTGTCGTGGGATGGGCATGTCACATGTGATCTCCAGGGAATAAGCACGCTGGATCTTTCCTTCCCTTGTGGTCAGTCCCATTCAGTGAGCTCCCAGTATCTCCTCTGCGCCGAGAGTGATAGGGGCAGCAGCACTAAAACGTGAGCATCAGCTCTGCCCCTTTCCCTTGCTGCCGATGGTGGGAACGGCCCGGCGCTGGGATCTGCTGGTTCGCCACGAGATGGTGGTAGATGTAAAGCGCTGAGCCGGAGCTGCCTGCGGGCGCCCGCTGCCCTTCCCCGAGCCAGCCGTACCCCGAGCCGTACCTCGCCTCTGCGGACGCGCACAAATGCCGGCAGCACGCCGTTTTCATTAGACCTTAATTGTCTCTCTTCCGTCCTTCTTTACCTTTTCATGTCACGATCGCTGCCCTGGATCTTCAGACTTGCTCTCCCTACTGGCCCCTGTTCCCAGCGCTGCCACTCTCCCAGCTGCGAGAGACAGGGGCTTGCTCCGGAAGCCCCTTCCAGCCATATTTCCCACACATGCCGCTCGGGGAAGAAGAGACGGCAGCTCTCACCTGTGGCTGCACCTGGGTCTTGTTTGGGCAAAGCAGGATTATCTACAAAGCGCAGGCAGAGAGAGTCTGTCTCAGAGCCCGGGCTTGCCAGCACTGTGGCACGGGACTCCTTAGGGAACATCTGTCCTACGGAGAGTGCCTTTTTAACATGCATTGGCTACCTTAGAGTAGCCACCACATTACGAAAGCGGTGCAAGCAGGACAGCTCAGGTTTGGAGCTTCTTTATAAGCCACACAGAAATATCCGAGACTGATTTTTTCACTGCAATGAAAACCAGTATGTCCCTTCTGTATTTTCAGTATAATGTGGAAAAAGCTATTAGTTCTTACGCCCAAACACACATGCAATCCCCTGTATGGTGGTGTGCTTGCTTTTGGCATGCAAGGCACGTGCTGACCACAGTGCCAGGGGCAGATGCCAGGAGATGCATTGCCACAGGCCCGGAGTGTGCTTGGCACCAGCATGTGCTGAATAATAACTACCTCCTTACAATTCTAACTCCTTGGTTTATAAACTGTGATATCTTTCTGGCCCTTCCATGTATTTCAATGTAAGAACTTCTCTCAAATAAAAATTTAGTGTGAAATGTTTCAAAAAAACCTCAGATAGTCTCTATCACTGTAGGATTTCTGGGGATGGGGAGTAAGATCAAATGGGACACCTAACCCCAGGCTCCTGCCTCCAAAGGAGACTGAGCCTGCAGGGATGGGGTGTAGCTCACTGGTGACTGTGGCTTGCTGAGAGGACAGGTGAGTTTGAGCTCATTTGCACAGGGAAAAGTAGCTGGTACTTAAATGCTCATCACTGCAGTCTGGACAGTGATAACAAAGGCAAAATGCACAAAGGAGGGAGACCCACAGGACTGTGTTAGATAAGTGTCTTTGAGCGGATATGAACAAAGGGAGGCTTGTGTCAGGCAACCTGTAAGACAGCATCCATCCTGCATGTGTCAGCTGGGCCCTGGTTCTGGGGTTTAATCCAAGATGCTGGCTGAGCTGCTGCTGTTGTGAAAAAATTACATCCTAACAAACACTGGACAAGCCTCTTGGCTCATAGTTGCCTCCTGACCGAGATCTCTGTTGTTTGTGTGAAGCTGTTCCTTGGCTCTGCTCCTGTGCAAACTCAACAGTCACTTAGGTGGCAGGTGGTGTAAGAGGAACTCTTGGATCCAGAACAGAGAAGGATATGAGGCTTGGCAGAGTGCTGGGGTCTTACAGCCGTGCCTCTCACAACCAACTCGCATAGCATGAAGATGCAAACTCCAGCTGCCCTGGCAGGCCAGTTTGTCTGAGGGGTTACAGAATATGCAGAAACACCAAAAAATGGACTCCATGAGCCTGAACGTACAAGCTACTTGGCTGTTGCTATCACATAGTACTGGCACACTATATGATTGAGGAATTGTGTGATGTTGTGTCTGTTTCATGAAAGAAATTGCTTCTCTTTTCAACTGAAGCCCGCATTCTTTCCCACAGCATCAAATCTCATGTTTCTTTTCTAGTGCATTTTATAATTAAAATTTCAGAATTCCTCCAGGCAGAAGTTAGGAATATCAGCCAGCCAGTTTGGTTATAGCAACACTGACCTCACCTAGGTGGCAGGACCAATTCTGAACATTTTAGAGACACACAGGTGCTGGAAAATACTCAGGAACAGCTGTTAGAAACTGATACTCAGCGAACAAAACACACTATTTGCTTACATGAGGAAACAGAACACTTAGATATTCCTTAGATATTCTGTACATGACTTAGCTACTCTGTTTCAGCCCTTTGGTTTTGTTTAACCTTTGTAACCTTATTTGTATATCCAAGCTGTTTTGGCATATTACTGGGTTTGGCTAAAGTAGCCAAACGTCATCACACAGAAAGCAAATCTGAGATATGTGCAGCCATAAAATTCACTCCTGAAGACACCCAGTTAAAAACAAAGATTGATCCAAACCACAACCAATTTCACATTGATTATTGAGTTCAAATTTTCTCAGAGTTCAAGGCTGAGGGAAAGATGCCAGCTACATACATAACTGGTAGTGCATCCTAGGTTTTTGGACTGCCCAAAGCATCTTGCTGTCTCAATCCTGGGTTTATTTATCATTTACGTATATTTATTACCTTTACCCAATTAGCAAATACTAATCCAAAGCTTTGCTTGCCAGGTGTGTGTTGAAGGCTGGGTTTTCTTCAAAGTTTTCAGCCCAAACAGTTCATGTTTCTGAGAGCACCTTTTTTCCTTAACCTAATCATGGCCAGGTTTAAGACAAACAAAAGTGCACATTCCCCTCCCATTACTCTGGCAATCTTTGCAAAGCTGTGGTGCTTTTATTTATTTTTTTTTCAATTGGAAGAGGGACTTGGAACTAGACAAAACCATAACCTTACTGCTGAGATGGACTTTTTCTAATCTTAGTGAAAATTTGGCCACTTCATAGAGCTTTGGATAAAAACCAAGCCAGCTGCAGTCTACATATGTTCGCCAGAGGCCAGCTAGAGATTGCAGACTTCATTCTCTGGTGAATTCATGAGCATTGGATGTGCTTCAGAGCTTGGAGTGGGACTTCCCTAAAACTTGCAGTTCCTAACTGTTTCAGGCCAGAGCAGCTCTAAATCCAGATACTCAAAAGTATAAATTTTAGTTGTTTCTTTTAAACTATTTGTTTCCAGGCTACATGAAGTGACTGCAATCACAGCAGCTGAGACACACAAGAGGAGGCAACTGGGAAGTGGTGTGTGGGGAAAGGATGTGAAGGATCCCATTTTAGCCTCTCTTTGTGCATTATTCTGAGCTCACTTAAGAATGCTTGAGTTCGCTCAGAAGGCCTTCCCATACATTACTGACTCTGTATTAAATAAACCTGCCTATGAAGACAAAATCACAAATTTCCTTCTGATATTGTCAAGGTGAATGTTATAAAAAAAGCATCAAAACTTCATAAAACAAAGTGTTTGTTGAACACCCCTAAAATACAAGGAAGAACATTACCGTCATATTATAAACAGAAAACCAGAGTCTGTAAGCATTTCCTGATTATTCAGTCCAAGGAGTGCATTTGTCGTACCAGGAGACTGCTCTATAGTGGTGCATGCATGTTTTTATATGTTCCTGTTGCCTTCTATAGCAGCTGCAAGTCCTACATTCTCCTGCAAACTAGGCTTATTTTAGGTCAGACATCTAAGGAATAAGGGAAAACTCATAACTGCATGTGGAAGGATTTGGCCTGACCTGAGGAACAAGGGAGGGATGAGAACCTGGCAGATCCTTATCCAATTATTCTGCGGCATCATTTGATACCAAAGTTACTCTTAACTTTGAAGGTTCAAGAGTACTCGTTCCTTTCCAGAATGTCCTATAATTTAGAGAGAGTTTTTCCTTTAAAGCTTCCAATTTGTCCTATTAAAAAGGAATACAAAGTCCTTGCTTTAGCTGAGCCTAGCGTGGCTCCTGGAGATGCTTCCTCTGCCATGCATGTGCCCACCGCTTGCACTTCCTCTTCAAACAGGCACTTTGTCATTTCAGTGTGCTGCAGCTGCCTGGTTTGGCTTGAGTTCCCACTCCTGGTTTCTGCAGGGCTAATTGATGAGCTGCCTAGGCCTTATCACTGTGCCCAGCATCCTCAGTGATGGTATGTGTCCCTGTTCACACCTTTGCTTTCATATTTGTTGTGCTGCCAAGAACAAGTGAGTTTTAAACTGGCTCTGAAAGCAACTGGCATTCCAAAGGGATGCACAGGACGAGCTAGTGACAGAAGCCATTTGGCATTTCCAATCCTGCGGTGCAAAAGGGGTTGTGTTCTAAGTATTGTGACTTCTTGAATCTCTTGTGACTTTGCAGGAATACAGTTGGCAGTATCAGAATATGTATGCACAATCTCTTATTACTGTTTTAACTTCGAAAACAATATCATATCCTGTGCCAAAAGGGACTATGGGCTATGCAAAATTATTTGTCAGCTCTTTGGAATATCTTTCTTTTTCTGGATAATAAACCCACCATTTCTCTCTGTCTTTAAACAGCCATGTGAATCAAGTTATTCCTATGACTACAACCGAGTCCTAGCTCCAAGTGCATGGTTCCAGAAAGAAGTATTTCTTCATTTTAATTTATCTTCTCTGGCTGTAAAAACAGTGTGTGTGTTTTTAAAAGTCTTTTCAACGTTTTTCAGTATGTGACTATACTTACGCAATCCTTTGTGATCAACAGGAATTTATTAAATCACCTTGATGTCAACCCAACTTTTTTTATACCTTGCATGACAAGAAGACTTCTTTGTTTATAGAAGTCTAATAATGCTCAGATTATACAGATTAGTGGCAAATCTTTATAGTCTCTTTATCACACAAGCTAGCATAAAGGCAATGCCATTTTCTGGACTTATAGTGTTCATGGTAAAAGTGCAATAGGACACAACAGGAGCTGTGAATGCCTGTTAAATCATGAGTGACAACCTTAACAAGAGACTGTTATGCATATAGCATGAAAAATAATTTAACTTAATACCTCCAGTTCATGTTTCAGCCTAGAGTAGTCTGCATATTCTTCTATTTCTGCCTAACAATGTGCTACAGCACTCGATACTTGTTGGGATCATTACAGTGTCAACTCTCCCATCTTGGCCAACTGCAAATTAAATTCTCTCTCCCTCAATTTCCTCTGTGGTCCCAACTGGATAAGATAGTTGTATAGCTGAGTAAGGCCAGCGGCTAGTTATATCCAGAAATTCAAAACTGCTTTGGCAATTTCAGCCTTTGGGAGTGCCTCTGAAGAAGATGGAAAAGGAGGGCCTTGGTGTGGAGCGTGGGACCACAACAACTATAGTGGTTACAAGATCTGCTAGTGCCCATGAAGTGCTAGTCTCACTCCTAACACAGAAAGGTACTTCAAAAATTTGGCACTTCAGGGTGGAACCATTCTCATTTTCCTCTTTCTATAACCACAGCCTGGAGGCTACTTCTGCCTGCACACTGGTGTTCCACGTTGTCCCTAGGGCAGTTCAGAAATGCCTCTGGGCTGAAGCTGAATGGAGACATCCATGTACCCAGCCAATGCCTTTGGCACCAGTTACAGTCATGCTGGCCCTACAAGTCTTAAAATCTTTTCCAACCTTGCGAGGTGAAAAGCAGCACTAGAGACTCCCTGAGGACATGGAGTGGTGGGAAAAGTAGAACACCTCTTGTCTTTCTCAGAACAGGAGCTGTTGAGACTGTGTGTCCTGCTTCCCATTCCAGTGACTGGGCTTTGATGCCCAAAAGTAGGCATAACCCTCCAACTCATTGCTCATCCGTTTCAAAACACCAATGAGATCCAGCCGCTGTTATGAAGAGAACACGAATCCTGGGTAATGCAAACAAGCTGAGTGGGTTTGTTTTAGGACCTACCACTCTCCAAAACACTTTGTACTGGCAGCCCACAGTGATGCCTGTCTCAGTCTGTGGTGGTGGCACTGGGATTTGAGGGGTCTGTTTTCTGCAGAGGCTTTATGGGCAGCCTGGCAGCTCAGACCAGCAGATCTCTCTGTCACTGCACAGCCAGAGAACCGGCAGCAATTTCTGCCTCTGAGCGTCTGCATCCTTCGTAAGTTCTCTGGGCCAGTTGGGCACACAGGTTGAAATGCCACTGGTTTGAAGTACTCACACAGGGAACACAGAGGCATCAAAACTTCCTTCGAAAACTGAGTTCTCACACAAGATAGAAGGCAGACAGAATGGCTGTGAAAAAGTTTGTACAAGCATAACTAACAGAGCTTTCACATCACAACCCAGGAACAAGTCACTGTTTTTCAGGGGTATGTTTAGTCTTTGCATTTACTTACAGCCACCCAAACTGCCTGTCGGTGAAAAGCACACTGGGAGAAGCAGGACCCATCTTGGATGTCCAACACAGACTTTGCATAATCTCAGAATGGTTTTGGTTGGAAAGGACCCTAAAAACAATCTAGTTCCAATCACCCTGCCATGGGCAGGGACACTTTCCACTACACCAGTTTGCTCAGAGTTCAACAACCCCTCTTTCAGCAGCAACAGCTCCTGCCAGCCCACTAGCAATAGATCCCAGCCTTTGCACTGGCATCTGCCACTGAATGGCAGTCCTCCTAAGGAGAATGTAGCTTGATGGCAGTGGATGTCAGTGGCCTGTCTGTCAGCAGTTTACTGGGATGAAAATAAATAGGGAAATTCTTAGGGTCCAGGATGAGAATAGAGGAAACCCAAGATTCGAATCAGTTTGAAAAGTGCTGAGGGACTCCTTGTTAGGAAAACAGTCAGTCAGCATGGGGTAGGGCTGCAGATCTGAGACTGAAACTGGACAGGTAGGAGAAAAACTCCCCACACTGACAAGGATACTGCTCCCCTCATAGAAAAAAAAATCTTTCCAGGAATCAACAAGATGCAGTCATGACTGACTGGAGCTAATGTTTCTTTCTCTGGACTTGTTCTGTGTTTTGTTTTGCTTGTGTGACTTTTGCCATTATACAAACTTAAGGTAATGATTTCTTCTTTTGTCTTATGCTCAGTAAATTGTGCAACAACTTCACTGGGACCAGAGCTCCAAACTGATGAGACAGGCAAGAACAAGAAAATAGCAAGAGAAACCCCACTATATTTGCTTCAAGCCCTGTCACCAGAGCTTCTCTGCTAAAAAGGGACCTAGAATTGCAGGTTAGGACCAAACTGTGGTTTCCATATTTAGAAAGGAAAAGCCTTTATAAAGCAGGTGCCAAGATCTTGAACCTATTAGCTGGTTTTCTATTGCTTTCTATTGTTTTCTATTGTTAAAATTTCTGCCATTAAAAGTGTTTTTTATTTGGAGGTGGTGGTGGTGGGAGAAATATCTTTTTTTCTTTTTTTCCCCTTTCTAACACTAAACCAAGTCCTCTTTCATTACCCAAACTTAAAGTAGTTACCTCTCTCTCCCTTGAAATAAGTATATATATTTTATGCATGCTAAAATATGAACATAACCAGAGGCCAATTTTTAAGTACAAAAAGAAGTTTTACAGGTATCATACATTTGACTGAAAGGAGAAAAAGCAACTCTTACTGTAAGAAAGCACTGCAGCAGGCTGGAACCCCTCAATGTGTCCTCCTCACTCATCTCTTCACTCTAGTGTTTTCTGTTAGTTCACTTTTTGTGTTCTCCATTATTTAAACCAGTGTTTCATTACTATCCCGAAAGTAAACACAGTATCATTGAAGAACTAGCACATGGTGGTCTCACAAGTTTTACATACAGTTTATGCCTATGAACAGAGCAGTACTTGTGTGGAGGAAATTGCTGTTATCACAGGCATTGATATAACTGACAAAGGAAGTTTTTGAACATATAGGTCCTTCTGAGATTTAACACATTGCTAAAACTTTGGTGGCAGTTGCTACTGAGATATACTTTAGGTCTGCAATACCTCTTGTTTGCAGTACCTCTTCCCTCCCCCAGCTCTGTCCACTTTCTGCCAGGCCAAGGCCTATTGCTGTCGAGGCAGATTCCAGGACAGAACTGTGGTTTTGCACATCAATGAACATTATTAACAAAAAGCAAAAGGTGCAGGTGTTCATGGGTGAAAAGCTACTGCAATTTGACCTACCTGGTGCTGTGCTGCATTGGAACAAGCACAAATCAGTTCTAACACATTTCTAGCTGCGTGAGAAAAACCCAAGTTGTTTTCTTTCAACTGATGGCTTCTCACACAAGTCTCTCCATCAAGGACTTAAAACCACACTTGTAGCCTTTGTGTAAGCAGTTTCTATTAACCAAGTTACAAACCTGAAAGTGCAGAAAAAAGTGAACAAGCAGACAGGACAGAAAAGTTGAATGAGCGTTGGCTCTTCATATTTTAATGAAGAAATATTTCAAGTTAATATCAGTGCATATTAAATAGCATGTGATACTCCCAATGCCAAATACATCAGCAAATTACAGTTTCAAAACTTTATAAATTAATGTGAAGAAAAAAAATATTAATAAAGAGAATAAGGTTCAAAATTAACATCCTGTTTGTTTGCTGCACTGTGTCAATTATATTCCTGGTAAACAGCACGAGAGATCCAGTATTTCATGGTAATTAGGCTCTCCAAAATAGCAGTTATTTTCTTACAAATTAATTAAGCGGTTTGCATTTAATTTTGATGTATAATTAAATGTTATTCTTAGCTGTTACAAAGAAATTTAGTCATGTCAGAGTAAAATTTCATTCCATGACTGAAAAAAAGTCATACTAACACATAGGAACACTGCCTTCTGGTTATACCCACTGCTAACAGTCGGCTGAGAATAGGAAGAACTACATGTAAGCACATTTGGCTGTTACATAAAATGGCTTTTTTTTTTTTTTTTTCTGTTTCACAGCCTCATAACAATACTGTTTTTCAACATTGTTCCCAGTCATTGTTTTTAAAATGGTTCATCAACATATCCTGAATCAATCACCGATATAAATAACTCCAGTGACAAAATCCATTGCGGAAGGACACAGAACTGCAAACCGGAAGTTGTACTGAATGATTTTAAGGTGGAACTGTAATTACCCTACAGAGTTAAAAAAAAAAAAGAAAAAAGAAAAGAAAGAAAAACACAGAGTAAAAGCCGTATCTTTAATTAACTGCAATGATGGAATCTGAAAAACTGAGATATAATTTTAAGAGATGATTAACTCACAATGGACTTTAAAGCAAGACAAATCGTACTGAAGCTGGAGAGAGATGCACATTTAAAGCTTGCAAGTGTGATATAAAAATATTCTCTAGTTCTTTCATTCTGATACAGGGAGTCCAATTCCCTAATGGAAGAAGATAAATTACATCCTCTTTCTTACTGCATCACTGTTCATATAGACTGTTCCCTTGATATCAAGAAATGACTTTTCCCCAACAAAAATACCAGGCTTGGGAATCACAGACCTTCGGATAGTCGGGATTTGTTGATTTTGCTTTTTAAAGTATGTTTTCAAGCAGGTGAAATACTGACAGGATATGCACTTTGCTCACTACTAGTCTACTGTGCAAATCATCCACATCAACCCTGTAACTTCAATCCAGCTGCAGTCTGTAACACTCAGAATGACTTAGAATCTACTGTGATCCTACAGCACAGAGATGACTGCCAGGTTATGAGACATCAGGTCAAATCAGATTAGTGGGAAAGGCACATGCTTCGGATTTAGCAGGAACACCTGAAGGTTTCTCATTACTGTACCCTTGCACTCCCTAAATTACAACAAATCTGCGCACTACCCAACAAGAAAACTTGCTTCCAGAAAATTGTGAGGTAACATGAAACTGCTGCTTATGGCACACACACACGAAAGGTCTGTGAGCTCAGCTGAAACACTGGAGGTGGTTGGGATAACAGACACACGGGAGGCTACACTCTGGTTAGGCCAGAAACAAAACCTTAACATTTTGTTATACTGCACACATTCCTGTTATGCACAAATACGAGGTGCGCAAAATAAGCTCTTTGCTACAATTTAATGTTTTGCATATGTAAAATAATTACCTAATAATGCAGTATAATCAAAAATCATGCACTAGATAAACAGAGCTTCTTCCCCATGAACAGTAGTTCTCAGGAGAACATTTTATTCTCCTTCAGGTAATATCTCATGATTTGCCAGCTTAGGCAGTCCCTTTTAAAGAATACAGTATTTAGCTAAAGTTGAAGAGCAAAATTTAAAAAAATGAAAGAAAAAAGAAGTTTTGATTTTATTTGTGATACAGCTGGGATAGATGCAACTGAGCTGCTGCAATGCACCAAAGAGTAACAAAAATTCAACATGAGTATCAGAAGAATAAATATACACCCTAAATTAAGCTCTGTAAATACATTCACAGGTCCACTTAAGACACCCTTATGCTTAACTCATACTTCTTCAAATCTGCAGAGAGAGATGGACATTAGTTCATGGGGAAAGCAATTTATCATATGACTTGGTTTTTTATCTGTCATTATTCCAGCAAAAATCAGTAGCAAATTTGAAAATCTGTATTTCTTTTCCCCAGACCAACCACACAAGAGGCTTAAGTCACAAAATCTATTATTTCCAATTTTCAACCAATAAGGCTTTATTTACACTTTTTTTTTTTCTATAAAGTCAGGAAAAAGTTTGGTGCAATGTGCAAGAAAAGACTGCACATTTCACTGACTGGAGACTAACATCTGCTTACGGTTTAATGCTAACCCAGAGGCAGCCAATTAAAGTCCCATATATCCATGTTTTTACATAAAGTTTCCTTCCAGATTCTGTCAGAAGCATACTAGCTGTCAGGCCACCTAAAAACAGCAAAGATGGCAAAGTTTTCTTGAGGCTTAGTTTGGAATGAACACTTTTTCCAGGGAACTTATTTCTTCTTTTAGAATCCTTCGCATCATAAAATTCTATTAGCAACCTACAAGCAGAGAAAAGGAGATGGTCAATGTCATGCAGGAACATAAGACAATTTAAGCAACTCCCTTTCATCCAGTAACTTCTTCTAATCACATGTTATTTAACAAATAGTTTTAAAAAGCAATTGCTGTATCTGGAAATTCTGAGGTTTTGTTTTAACTATGTCTGAATTTGCCTGACAGACTGCTTTGGTCCCAGGAAAGATGTTCCAGTGAACAGGAGCCTAAAATCACACACAGATAATCAGGGTTCAGGTTTGCTTGTCCTCACCAGATAACTAAAGGGACAGACACTGGACAGCCTTTTATTTTATGTATCTGCTCCTCATGTATATAAATTAAATTCTGAGTTTCTTCCTTTCAAAAGCAAAGCAAAGCAAAATTGTTATTGATCTAAAATGTCAAGGATGCTTTAGTAACAGTGCCATGTTTACAGACAGTCACGTTAGCTTTTACATGAACTGAAGTTCACAGAAGAAATTAATCCATTTTTACTTCCATGGAGTGTGAGACTGGCAGAACAATTTGAAAGCAGAACATAACTGAAGAATCAGGAAAATTTTTGTGTCACACGAAGTATTCAAGGATTTAGAAAGTAAACAGATGGAGCTCCCTTAAGCTGGACTTCAGATGTGGCAAATTAAAACATCATCTCTCAAACAATACTTAAATCCCACATTTAGGCACAAAATCCTTGCCAAGAAAAGGTTCCCCAGGACCTGCTGGGTATGCTGGCTAGTGACCTTATCTGGAGATGCTGGAGGGAGCCAGGCACTTTAGTTCTGCCACAATTCAAAAATGGACAGTTGAAACTTCTACTTCACCTCATTTCCACAGTGAAGGTAGGGATTTGGGGGTTAGTTTTGGTTTTATCCAGTCACTGTATGGACGAGAGATGTGTAAACAATTTTGGCAGAAGAGATTAGATCGAGACCTGCCCTAACTCCCACTTAACACTGACAAGGACAGAATCACACTGGGGTGTTTTTTTGCCTGCCTATCACAGGTATCTTACATTCTTGGCTGAACAGGGCTCAACTATGAGAAGACAAATGGAGAGTATTCAGATGAATATGAGCCTTGCCTGGAACATGGACTCACACCTCTTCAATCCAAGGAAGGTCAAAACCCCAGGAATACCAACCTCCTGAGCAAAATGTTTCATCACAAGGATATTTATATTATTTATTATATTCACAAGAATACCAACATCACCTCTCTTCAGAGAGTCTTACAGCTGGCAACTGCTGGTAACACAGAAATCATGGGGTATATCTGCTAATATAAAGGAAGACAGACTCTTGAAACAGAAAGTTTCACATATTTGTACTCACTTATCCTTTATTTCAAAACGTTCATGAAGCCACCTTCTCATATACATCTGCTCTTTTGGAATGTCCTTTAGTTCAATTCGGTCAATGAAAATGTGAACTCTTGGGCATTCCTTACAAAGAAACTCTAAAAAGAGAGCAAAACAACAAGACTCAGTTACAGAAACACTGTAGGGCATTTATTTGTCTAAAACACACCAACAAAATCTGACTGTAGGTGCCTTGAAAGTCTAGCTTCAGTGCTCAAAAGCCTCCCCCTCCTTATGTTCAAATCCTGAGAACTTCACTGAAAACCTGGCCTACACTCTCAAAACAGTGGACCGTGGTCACATGTAACATGGAAGAATTGTCCTAAAATGCACCATGCTGACTGTAAAATGCTGTGCTTGAAAACATTATGCTTTACCTCAGCAGCAATCCACTCATTCAGTAGTGTGGGATGCAGTAACTTTGATGCTGTAAAGTTATCTATCCTGCAATTCTGTTTGGTCTTTTTTAAAATCTAAATTTTGTTTGCTCCTGGATTGGAATTACAAGAATTTCCCAGAGCATCTCCAGGAGAAAGTATGCTGCAGTTTAAGCAATAGCCTACAATTAAGAAGTCTAACAGGGCAAAAGACTCAGAACAAAATGCTGCTTTCCATTTTGCATCCTTTAATTTTTCTTCTGTCTTACAAAGCTTGAGACAGCCCTATTCCAATCCCCCTCCCTCATTTCCTCAATTTGACCCTAGAAAAATTTACCAAGCAAGGATTAATGACAAACAAAACTCCATTAATCAAATAGCCTTGTGGGATTTCTTACAACTAATAAGTGGTAAAAATACTGTGCATGACTATTACAACATACTGCACATTGTAAAATACTATGTTTATTGTAACCATTGTGAAATGCTGCACAGTGTGTATTGGTAACCATCTGCATTTATCAGTAGCAAGGGGTACTGCAGTAAGCACAGGATCCCTGTACAGAGAGAGGCGCAATGTGAGGATCGAAATCTTCTGAAGTTTGGACAGTCTCATATTTTGCAAAGGGAGCAGAAATGCCTTTCTACAAAACAGATAGGCAACAAATTTAACACAGAGAGGGTGGTCCCTTAGGTTGTTGACATTTTTGGACAGCAGTGCAGATGTACAGAAGACTTTGACCTGTAACTGTTAGGGGTATCTTGAGGAATGAATGTGCAAAATAATTGCTGTGGCATGTTCATCTTTATTGTTGCCTGCCAAAACAGATATTCCCCCTATTTATTTTTCATCTTTACAGATTACTGATTTTTAAGGACTTTGCTGTAAAAGCAGTCCTTTGCTGTAAAAGCAGTCCTTATCGTATACTATGAATTGCCTTAAGGAATTTTAAAAGCCAGTTTATGCAAATGTGTGCATGCGCTTGCAGAGGGGGAGGGAAGGAGCAGAGATAAAGAGATCACTGTAGTCTTACGGCACTTGGATGCAGAAATCTGTAAGATGCTGTGTGTGGTTCTGTCTAGAGCTCGTGCAAAGTGGAGCCCTTCATCAAACTGCACAGGGAGCAACATGGACCCACACCATCAGCTGGGGAAATGGCTGAGGGCTCTTACCAGGCATGAATCCACCTCAACCATGGAGCAGCAAACACAGCTGTCACCAGGAGGCTCCTGGTGGAACCTTCTCCCAGCTACAGCTGGGAGTTAAGTACTTGGAGTCTGGAATGATGTTAAATGTAGACATTTTATTCAGGTTTATGTGCATTGCTTTTACTAATCATGAAGAAATAAATATTCATTTATCTAAATGCAGGTTTTTTCCCTCCTGCTTTAATGGGAAGAAAGGATTTTCCAGGCCACCACATGAAGGTCATTGACTATCCAAGCACCTAAAAGCTTACTATTAATATTTTAAAATGACAGATGTTCACTGATGTACAAATCCTCTTTTGAGTGGCATAACATTCTAACAATATGCAAAACTGTACCTAGAAAACAAATGCTTGGAAGCCAGATGATATGGTCTTTTTTTGTATTAGACTCCTATAAAAAGCATCTATGGTATGCATATTCAGCTGGAGCTGGAGATCCAGCTTTAAAACATACTTGAAACACTCTGTGCATTTTATAATGTATGTTTCTTTTGCTTCATAGCACATATTTTGTTCTGTATAGGAACAAACAAATCTTCACTGATGTTACTTATAACATCAGTTATAAACTACTAAGAAAAATTATAAACCAGCCAAAATTCAAGACATAAGCATTTCAAACGAAACACCTTCCTCCCTGCAAAGCTGAAACGTAGCAATTCTACAAATCTGCCTGGCCAGCAAAAAAACCTCCACAAAAATCAGAGAATTGCTGCTGGCTTTATACCTTATGCCCAAATCTCAGTGCAAGTTGACTCTTCCCACTTCCCACTTTGGTCTTCTTCAAAGACTCTATATTGAGTTTCATATGTGAAGATCCTAAAACTTTGTCATAATTTCCCACCTGTGTAAATTCCAATGCTTTCTTCCACAGCCTTACTCTCCCTTGCAGTTTGACCTTAGTATAGCCTTGCTGAAGGCTGTGGGACCTGCTACTGGCAGGTGCTCCCCTGTAGAGGGTCATGATTCCCATACTTCATTCAAGGCCCTTTTATGCAAAGTCTGGACATCCGGGACATCTGCAGATAATATTGTATTGCATGCAATTGAGCACATCAAGGAATCTGACTAGTCTTTAATCAGGGTTTAATGCAACTAATCCAACTTTTTTCCCCCAATCTACAATGTCACTGCAATCACATAAGAAGACTGGTGGATGAGGACAGTATATTGAGGTTGATTTTGGGAAGAAACAGCTGGATTTTATCACCACAACCCCTAAAGGTTACTGGTGGTCCCATGACCTTTCACTTCACATTAGCTTAACTCCCCAAAGACTTATGTAATTAAGCTAAGAAACAAAATCTTATTGAAGCAATTTATTACGTTCAAATTGCATCCAACTTCAGGGACACTAGCCCTTAAGGTCAAAACCTGACAGGCTTTTCGGATCTCTAAACTTGCCAGAATTTGTTATAATTAACAGCAGGAACAAGCAAGCCTGAACTTTCCTTCAAGAGACAAAACATAAGTGCAAATCATGCATTACAAGCAAATATTATGCTGGGGACAATCAAGAACTGTGTACCAATTGGGTTAAATGAATACTAACAACTTGTGTGGGAGCCAAGTGGATGACTTTTGAGTGGGAGATAATTTCCTAATAAAACTTTCTATCTGGCTAAATAAGAGATGCAAGCCCAGAATGTTTATAACTCTAGTGGCCAACTCCAGCAGAAGGAAGGGCTTGAAAATAATAAGGTGGATAGAGAGTTTTTTTTCCCTTGAACTGTGTCACTCTGTCCTTCCTTCTGTAGGATAGAATTCACACTAACACAGGGCTGAAGGATTAAGTACTAAGAATGAGGTGCAACAGCCTCCAGTAAAGGAAGTGGATTCATGGAATTTTTAATTACAAACCAGTGTTTGGGGCTCCCACTAAATTCTACCTGTTCTCAACTCCTCATCTTCAAAAACCAATTAATTCTGTTTGGAATCACCAGCATTACCAGGGAAACTGAGGGAGGAGAGAAGCTCCAAAGCATAGACATATCTTAAGTGAGAAATGACATACAAATGTCCTCAGACCACCTTCCCCTTAATGCTACCACAGAACTTCATTCCACCACTCCAAACTATTTGCCTTGCCCCTTAAGGAAGTTATGACAGTGGCATTACACTTAAGCAGATACTCCAGTTTTCAATTACTAATGAAGTCTATTTTTATATGCACTTTAAATACGACAGCAATAAAGTAGCTCAGATTTCAACCTGCAATGTTAATTATTGCCAAAGTCCTTCAAAATTAAGAAAGGACAAACTGAAGTCTGATATTGTGTGTTCACTTAAAAAGTCCACAATTCTCTCCTGTTTTAACAGATTTCAGTAACATTTCTAATAAATTTATAGTGATATCAAAGGGGGAAACTGAAATCTTAATGATGTATATTTATTGAAACTAGCATTTCAAATGTTTAAAAATAAGTCTCTTCAGGAAGGCAACACTGTGTATAGTTTTACAGGCAAAACCATGACAGCAAAAACCATGACAAAGCAAAGGCTTACTTCTCCACTTTTTAAATTTTCATTAGACTAGACCTTAGTGTTCAGCTACCAAAGCAGTTTGTAAACTATCTCCTCCTCAAAGAAAGAAATTCCATCTCTCCACCTCCATTTACTTCATACATCAAATTAACAACCAAACAGCAAAACAAACATAAATTTAAGTGCTGCACTGTTTCTCAGCTTCATGCTTTCAATCACCTCAAGTTGACCTGACAGAAAACTATTTCACAACTTGCTCTAACAAAATAAAGCAGCAGTACAGCAAAGTGGTACTAGACAGAAAAGCAAACATCCAAGGCCAGTGAAGGCTGCTCAGAGGAGTTAACCTGGGCAGCAGTGAGGAGCAAGCAGCACTGGTACCTGAAGGTACTGCTGATGTAGGGGAGCATGTAGGGGATTTGTGCAGGCTAGACTGAAGCTCATGGCCAGGAGATAAACCTGGAACCTGAGGAATAGCAGTCTCAGGAATACTGCCCATCCCCTATGCAAGGCCTGATATGCACACAGAGACCAGAGCCTCTGTGCATTCACAAGGGTCACAGTGTAAGGAGTAAGTGGACTTAGAAGCTGGGGGATGTTTTGAGGTGAGAAACAGAATGCACCTGCATTGTTATTAAGCTGCAAAAATTGAAGAAGTTAGAGATTGTTTTGACTGGCTGTTAGGGAAGGCTGAAGGTCAGGAAAACAACCTGTCTGTATGTACATAACATGAGGTGGATGTGGCTAAAATTCAGTGTGAAGCCCAAATATGACAGAACAAGAATTATTGGTACCAAGAGATCGTGCAATGTTTGTTACAGATTCCTAGAATGACAGAAGACGATTTACAAGTGAGGGAGTGGTAGTGTGCATCAAAGGTTATATAGAGTATAACAGCTTTCTATAAGGAGAAAGAAACACAAAGAAATCTTTATGGATGGAAATCCCAGACTATAAGAAAATATATATTAGATAAATATATTAAATGACTTCTTAGTAAGCTTGATAATAGTGAACAGAAACTGTGAAGCCAGACTGAGACCTGTAAGGACCTTGGGACTAGACAGCAAGAGTGTGAGATTCCAGCTACCCTTATTGAACTGCATCAATACTTCCTCAGGATGAACAGGGAAAAAAACCCCAAGTAAACCCAAGCCAACCCAACATAACCAATTTGACAAAAATACCAGAGGGTGGGAAAAAAACCCCCTATTGTTTCCTGGAACAATTGGTAACAAAACCCACAGGAAAAGATGCCATTCCTGGTGTGGTCTTAAGTAGTGCACAACATTAGTAAGAAATGCTCTTGAACTACAAGTCAATAAATTTCAGTGTTGTAGAGAAAGATTCCAGCATAGAAATGCAGAATTTTTTGGGGTTGGCCTTGTCTCCCAGGCAACTAACAACAGAACAAGGGGAAATGGCCTCAAATTGTGCCAGGGGAGTTTCAGATTGGATATTAAAAAAAACTTTTCACTGAAAGAGGCTTGCCCAGGGAAGTGGTAAAATCACTATCCCTGGAAGTAGTCAAAAAATGAGTAGATGTGGCACTTTGTGATATGGTTTAGTAGGCGTGGTGGTATTCAGTCAAAGGTTGGACTTCATAATTTTGGAGATCTTTTTCAGATTTAATGATTTTATGAATTAAAGGAACTATGTAAATGGGAGGAAAGGCAAAGTATGAAAACACCCTAAAAGAAACAGAAGAAAAAAGGCAAACTAGAGGCTGGTAAAAAACCCTCAAGACACTAAATACCAAACCCCAGAAAAACTTGTAGTAAAAACCCACCTAGAAGATGTATAACACTGTGAGAGGAAAAGTCTATGTGTGGGTCTGAAAAACATCTGTGTAGCTTAATGGTTAAATTAAGGAGGCTACCACTATACTCCTACCTTCTTCTCCTCCTTCAGGAATGGAAAGCTTGTCCAAATAAGGAAAAGCCAAGAAACTGCTCATGCCAAATGTAAGCATAAACTTAAGAGGAACAAAAAGAAACCTGAAAAATAGCAAGGATACTGTTTTAACTTTTAAAAATATATTAAAAGCAGTAAGCCAGCTAAGTCACTGGTGGGATTGCTGGATGAGAGAGGTGTGAAGAGCAGCACTCACGGTGAAGTATAAGCTTGCAAGGGAGCTCAGGTATTTGCTTTCATTATTCTTTCTTGCTGAAAATGTTTGATTCCTACACCAATTGCATTCTTTCTACCAGATCACTCAAAGGAACTAGATCAATAAGTAAACAGACAGAAAGTATTAGATTAAACAGGTTAGATGTCAGGAAGTCACCAAAATCAGTCAGCATCCATCCAAAAGCTCTCAAATGTGGAATTTAAAAGCAAAGATTTGTAACCTATCATCACAAAAAACCATTGTGCCAGAAAAACGGGGAGTTTCCCTTCTACAAGCGAAGGCTTTAGAGAGGATGCTGCGAAATACAAACCAAAGAGTCTTACATCCCTGGCTAAGACAGCAGGGTCTATAGTAAGATCACTAAGCATAGAGATAATCACTGTCTGTTGAAAAAGTTAGTGTGGATTCTGTAAAGGGAAATCCTGTCTCACCAATCTGCTGGATTTCTACAGCAGTGTCAAGGAGCAGGCAGATAAAGGGGATTCACTGGACACGATATATTTGAATTTTCATAAAGCCTCTGACAGGGTTCTACACTGAAGGCTATTAAAGACATTAAGCTGCCATAGGATTAGAGGAAATGATGTTTTATAGACTGAAAGCTGCTTAAAGGAGAGGAAGCAAATGGAAGGACTTAAGGATGGAAAAGTCTCGGCAACTGAGGTCCTCCAGGGATCAATGCTAGAAC
Source organism: Serilophus lunatus (assembly GCA_013399895.1). NCBI lineage: Eukaryota > Metazoa > Chordata > Aves > Passeriformes > Eurylaimidae > Serilophus > Serilophus lunatus. The sequence goes on along the minus strand of VXBA01005757.1, from coordinate 224,483 downwards.
TGGTTTTACTGTGCTATCACTGATGAGTTGAAGGAGGGAGAAAACAGTGAACTCTCCAGTTTTTCACATTTCTTTCAGAAGACCCTAAGCTCTTTTGGGTAGTCAAACGCTGGCTGAATTCCTAAAGTACCTCAAAGCTGAACTAACAGGGTGAAAATGGGGCAGCCAAACTTCAGTGTAAACAAACATGGGGAAAAAAGAACCCTGAAGCCCTTATTTACATAATCCTTGACTTGGAATTGGTGGTTACAATTTGGGAGTTACTGACCCTTCCCTGAAGTCATTCTCAGTTGTGCAGCAGCAGTCCCAAATTCCCCAAATACTGGGCAGCATCAGGAAGGACATTGAGAATAGGGCAAAGATAGTAATTCTGTAGATACAGAAAAAGATTATGTATCCACATTTTAAATATTGTGTGCAGTTCTGATCTCTGTAGCTGAAGAAGGATGCAGTGGACTTAGAGAAGGCCAAAGAAAAGAACAACTAAAAACCCTTCAAGAGAAAAGGCATCTGCCTTAAAAACAAGGAGACATTAAAAAGGCTGATTTTCAGTTTGGAGAAAAGAAGCAGAAGGAAAGATATGACAGCCAAAAAAAGAGTAAAAATAGTGACCATGGCAGTTAAGAACTATAGCTTCACAAATCTTGCAAATTAAAGGCTAAATGATTACCTGCCTGTACCTTCCTGAAGATGGCCAGATCTAAAGAATCCTTCAGAAATATTATTAGAATATGGTACATATAGTTTTCTATACAGATATTAGCACTGGAGAGCAGCAATGTCCCTGTAAGCTGGCTTGCTGACCCAAGATGGTATTTGATGCAGATCCACAGTACTTGTGCATTATAGTTCACTGGAACAATCTTTGAGTAGCCTTAGTCAGTTATTCAAACAGATGCACACTGGCCTTTGTACTGCTCTATAACAATATGTGAACACTGTATGTTGGCCAAGTTAGCAGGAGGTTTCCTACTAAAGCCTGTTTTGATCAACAGGCTGCCAGGAACAGGACCTGGATCAGGTTAGGTCTGTGGATTACATAAAGGGTATCCTACCACTGGTAACCGAAAATGAACAAATTTAGGAGATACCTGTGTCTTCCTTGGAACATTTTTAAAGTTTCAGAAGAGGAGAGGAAAAAGAAAAAATTTGAACTATGCAATTTAAAAAAAAAAAACCCACAAGAAAAGATACAAGGAGTGGACCAGTTCAAAACAATGTTCTCTCTAACAAAAAAACAGGATCTGTTAGGAACTATGCCAGTACTGCTAGTATTGATGTTTTTGCCTTTCTTTCAGATAGTCTGTTTTGATAAACAGAGAACAGTACCACAAACCAAACAAATGGATTGTGATACACAAAAAAAGCAAAAATAAACATAGGCTCTCAAAAAGGCAACATTTTTTTTGCCAAACCTGACAGTGTGAAGAAATTAAAGTTGTTTTTGTTATCCTCAGGGTTCAGATACACTTTTGCATAAAGATCAGGAGTTCCTTGAGCCGTTGTAAATAAATGCTGCCTGGGGAGTGGAATGCTTCCTCTCTCATGTGCATGAGGTCCAGGGTGCAGGGAAACGTTATGAATTTCCAGTGTAAATACTTTCAAGAGCCACTTTGTGCAGCAGAGGTTTCCTGATGACTGTGTGCTTTCAGATCACAAATTCCCAAAGGGAAGCTGCAGATGCCTACCTTCAGTAGGAGCTGCTTGGGAACAACTGAGATACACAAGGTCCTGGTCTACAATCAGAGGAACACACTTGGGGCTTGGAGGGATGCTGCAAGGGGTTATTATCCTCACTGAGGGGGTGGTACTAAAACACAGATGCAGTGCCTGCAGATGTTTGTTATTTGGGAAAAGGAAGACTCATTTAGGCTCAACTTCATCTTGCATTCCTCCTTAGGGATCCAAGTTTGGTTGTTGGTGGAGGCAAGAAACTGGGCTACAGGAATTCCAAATACAGTCAGTCTCTGTCCTTTGAGACAGAGGTGCTACTCATGCTCAGGCTGACCTTCATTTTCTCTGATTCTGGAGTCCTATGAAGAACTACAGCAAGGCTTGCATACCTTCCCATAAACTGATGCTGCTCTTCAGCAAAATGTTGTTGGTTTTGAGTGGAATTACAATGTTTAACTTTCACAGTATGAAAATACTTTGCCTTTACCCAGACTGTCCTCATCTGCAGAATATTGATTTGTATACCGACATGTATGTTGAAAGTGCCATTTCAAATATGTCATCCACAAATTAACAAGAAGGTTTTCACCTTACAAAACTAGGTCTACTTAGGGAATTACAGGGGGTCTAAAATGACAGATCTAGTCTTACAGAGAACAAGTGAAAATGCATTCAGGTAAAGGTGAATGACAATTTACTTATTCCATAGTACCTGGTAAAATCATGTTATTAAAAAAGTTTTATTTTAACATTTTGCACAAAATAAACCTAAGGTTTTCCTTTAAAGGAAAAATGCATGATAAAGTATCAGAGAATCACAGAATTCTTAGGGTTGGAAAGGATCTCTGGAGACCATCTAACCCAACCCCCACAGAACTAGGCTGTCAACTAGTGTTACTACAATTCCTCCAAAAAATGTCAATGAAAATTTTAAATTTTGCAATATGAAAGGTAGTTATTACTTAAATTCTGCTTGAACACATGCAGAATAACAAGTTCTTGATGTGAGATTTGCTGTATAAACTAAAAAGCCATTGCACACTTGATAAAAATTTCAATAGTGCTGATGCCCAGACTCATTTCTAATCTACATCCTTGCTTTTGTTACTCTAAAATAAATAATGTTTGCTTTTCAACATTCTTTCATGCAATAAGAACATGACAGCTAGCAGAGATCTGTACATCATTTTATCACTATAAAACTTACTCTGGACTTTTTACATTCCTGTTACTGTTTATCACCTGAATAATTTAGCTTTCTAATTCTTTCCACACATCTAGGAGCAAGTGCTTGTTATCATTCTTTGGACCTTGAAAGACAATGGATGTGGTCAAATTTGGGCCACAGTCCAGACAAAGACTGTTTTCTATTGCTACAGTTTCTTTTCTATTGTTTTGTACCGTCTAACTGGGTCCTAACAAGAGTGCAAGTTTTGGAAAAGTACATTTTCCCCTAGGGAAGTTAGGCCAGTTTGACCTCCTCAAATTATAGTGATCAAAGTGATGTACAGATTTTCAGAAATACACACATACATATGCTTTCAAAGTGTTTGTTCTGGAACTGATATAGAGCAGAGTCAATAATTCTCAGGAATTCCTCGGACTTCTTAAAGACAGAGTCTATATGTACTTGCTATTTTTATTCAGTGTTTATCATTGTCACATGCTGCTATTTCACACACTCCTTCATCTACAATGGCCAGATAAATACCATCTGGTAATGCTAAAGCCTTCAGGCAGAAAAATAAAGATGTAGCTGTGTATATAAATGCTCTTTCAGGTGCAAGAATGATAACAGTTCCCACGTCCCACTAGACCTGCCCCTTAACACAAACAAAGCTGGGACATTTATTCAGCAGGGGCAAAACTAGGACCTCATTCTTTCTTCCCAAACTTATTTCTACTTTTTAACTTGATGATGGTGTATGAAAACAGCATAAACAAATTCAGTGCAAGAGTTTCTTCTCCTCCTTTTCCCTTCTGAATATCTCTCCCAGAATTCAGTACTTGAGATGCACTTCAGCTGTGCCATGTGCCCATATGATTATTATTATTCTAATGACCACAAATAAATACTGTCCAGCAGCATAGTCCTCCCCAAGCAGGACCACATTCTGTCATTAATGATCTGGACAAGCCATCTTCAGTAGGGAGAGAGGAGAAATCTGTGGGAAATCACTATTCTTTGCAAAGGCTGCCGTATGCTGGAAAAACTTCCATGGGAAATGTACCAAGATCCAAACTTCTTGTAATGAAAGGGAATGAATACTGAATAAATGGTAAGGAAAAAACTGCATCCATTGGTCACAACTGGATGTGAAGCAACAGCAAAAAGCAACATCCCTGTCCAAAACTAATCTAATCTTAGTCTCTGTCTAAGATCAATCAAATTTGATGTCTTCTAAAACAAATAACTTGCAGCTGAAAAGTACCAACAAAACATTAAAATGCATAAATAGTGACAAAAAGTTCAACACATTTGAAAGCATACACTATAACCATTTGCCTGCTCTAAAATGGCACCATGTTATTAGGCATGTCTGGTATTCACTGCTGTTCTGATGGTGAATGTCTATTTTGCAATTGCTAGTATATTATGCCTTGTTTTAATCCTGTTGAGCAAGTCAACATCATGATATTTAAGCTTGCTGGACTAGAAAAAAGAGCTGGGATTGTTCAGCCTGGAGAAGAGGAGGCTCAGGGGTGACCTTATCGCTGTCTACAACTACCTGAAAGGAGGTTGTAGTCACGTGGGGGTCGGTCTCTTCTTTCAGGCTCCCAGTGACAGAACGAGAGGACACAGTCTTAGGCTGCGTCAGGGGAGGTTTAGGTTGGATATCAGGAGGAACTTTTTCACAGTGAGAGTGATCTCCCACTGGAATGGGCTTCCCAGGGAGGTGGTGGAGTCACCGTCCCTGGATGTGTTTAAGGATAGGTTGGATGATGAACTTAGTGGTATGGTTTAAATGGTTTAGATGGTATAGATGTTAGACTGATGTTGGGTAGGTTGTTAACCTAGGTAAAGGTTGGACTTGATGATCTCCATGGTCTTTTCCAACCTTATTAATTCAGTGTAATTCTGTGTAAAATCCAACTTTGCTAAAAAAAGACTGTTTAAACTAAGAGCTGCATATTTCAAAATTCAAAATGCAATTCACTTTTTCTTTAGAATTTTTCTTCCCATTTACAGTTTGCTAACACAATTTTTTCAAAGTATGATACTACTCTCATGTCACTAAAATGTTCCTTTTAACCTGCTCTTTTTATTGCTGAAGACAACAGCCAAGAGCCATGTCCTAGGTAAGCACGGGTTTTTCCAGAAGTGGCCAGGCCCTTCTGAGGAACTGAGATCTAGAGAACCGAAAGTAAAATGCATTTCAAGAAACACACTATATCTGTGTGCAATTCAGATTTCATTCACATGGGAAATGCCACAGCATGGGAAAATAAAGTCCTCAAGTTAAGTTGTGTTTATCAGAAGTTTGTTTTCCATGTAATAAATTTCAATCGGAGTTGCTAGATTGAAAACGACATGTCAACCTTATCTTTTAAAAATTACCAGGATTGACTGCCATTTTATTCTAATGAGAATGAAAAACAAAATTCTCAACCAGCACTGACACAAATATGAAATGTTCATTTGAAATAAAATGTCCTTTTCATGTGTGTATAACTCATTTTAGCACTGTAAAAGAGAAATAATGCTAAAAAAGTCAAATGCATAACTATGCCTAATTCAATTCTTGTTATATTCTTGAACAGACCAGTTGTTGGACTTCTGCATAACAAATGGTGAAATGATTTTGATCTCTTAGAACAGAAATTGGTTTTTTCCCCACTTTGTGTCTGGAGGGCCTAAAAGAATGACAACTATGTTCCACACTGTAATTTATAAAATGTTCTTAATCTACATAATTTATATTATCAGGAATACATGTGACTACAACAATAGCATGGAATGCCCTGGATGGATATATCATTTATCCGCTCTGTAATGGGTAACAACTGGTTGGCTGCACTTCATTCTGTATTACTGTCTTCTTGTTTTTAGCCAAGCCTGAGACAGTAATTACCCCATCCTTAACAGTAAGCCTGGCTAGAAGATATGCCCAGACTGCCTGCCATGGAGGCTCCAAAAGGCTGAATGTGGAGTAGCCACCCCAAATTGTCTGATTCCTGCTTGACACCAGACACAAGAAATAGCTAACAGGGAAATTCAGTTTGCAGGTTCCCTTTCCATAATTATATCATGCTTCATGCAAACTGGAAGGTTCAATAGGTGAAGAGGTCTTATAAGGAATTTGAACATTTGCCATCTTATCATTAGGTAATGACATTTTAATAGTTTAATTAACCATGAGGCAGTGAGAAGTCCAGCATGAGAATGGTTGAAACTGCATAATAATTAAGTCATGAAACAAAATATGCTGCAGGGAAGAAGAAACAATCCTATTTGTTTTGAAAGGGGTAATAGAGTTGGGTGATGGGAAAAGAGAGAGCGTGCCCTCTCCCTAGGTGCCCTAGGGTCCTGTAAAAGGGTCAAAATTTTAAAAAATACTTAAAAACCTTAAATAATCAAAAGCACTTTTCATACGTAACCATAAAAAATGCCCATTAGGAACAAAATGTACACAAAGTAAAACCATCCTAAGAGCTTGCAGTACAATACAAGTGTTAATAATACACAGTGTTAACAGTTTTGTTGCTCATCTATCCAAAAGAATTTTAAACAGAGTGAAAATGTAAAACCAGACAATTCCAGAACTTCCAATCAACTAGCACCTGGAAGTAGGTTATATGACTCAAGGAGTTACACCTGCTAATGAAGTGACATGGAAACAGCCACACTGGGAACTACTTTTAGCAGCTGAAGTAACAAGTCTCAGTGACATCAGGTGAGCCAAGGAACAGGGAGCTAGCTAAGAAATTCCCTGCAAGTCCTTCAGTCAACACTGATCCCTTACTCAAAACTCTGAACAGCTCTGTGGAACTACTGTGGCTCTTTCTTTTACTTGGTATCTATCAGTGTTGCAAAAAATTCAAAAGTTCCACTTTGAACCAACTAGCAACAGACAGATGGGTGCAGACATGGCTGAGTAACACATCAGCTACAAAGGGAAAGGAAGATGATGTCTGGCCTTTCAGTAACAGTGAAGGTAAATTAATCACTTAGGAGAAAAAAAATCAATACACCACCAAGCACAATAAACAGAAAACCCTGAAGCATCGTGTCCCAGAATTTTCCCCAACAGAAACCTCAGCTTTTGTGTCCTTGTTTGAGTACTTAGGAATATAAAACTAATTTGCCTGATTCCCTTAAGGTGCTGTAGGTGGTTTCAAATACTACAGCAAAAAAAGCCTGCTTCCATAAAATGCTGTTAAGTGTAATGTCACTGATTATGTGTAGCAAATTAAAAAATTGCCAGTAAAATCTACTACACATTTTCCCTTTAAAATACGTATTTCAGCAATTTTGATGTACATACCTACCTGTACACCCATGTAACACAGCAGAGGGAAAGAGAGAGAGAATTTAGGATAATGCCAAATTCCAGTGCTACAAGAAACATGAAGGTAAGTGGTACCTGCTGCCTGTGGCTCCAAGTTCACTTTGACTCCAAAGAGCAGTTGTATACAGAATTGGAATAGGGAAGGGGAGGGCAGGAATGTCACAGGTAACTACTGTAAAGCCTAAAAGAACAATCCCCTACTAAAGTATGGTAAGATGGCTGCAGCACTGTGGAGGTTCTCTTCAGAGCGTTATAAAGCCCCTGAAGTTGGTTCTGTGTATTAACAAGGTATGGCTGTAGCCTGTCTAACAGCCATCAACTCACCTGTCATAGATGGTGCCAGCTTTCGTTGCCCTTTGTGGTCCACAGTACCCTCATAAGCCACAGTCACATCATACACTGCATCCAGATAATCTTTCATGGTGTCAACGGCTACATGAGTTGCCTTCACTCGTGGTGTCAGCACGTGCTTTAATATAGCAAGTCCTAGAGGGGAAAAAATGTTAAAATAATTATAATGTTTGAAGGGAAAGTGGACTACATTCACAAAAGGAACATCATGCCAAGGAACTTCAGCATCTCCACTCAAAATCAGAAAAGGTTTATTTTCAATCTCAATTCTCAGTTGAGAGAATGTGCTCTACTGAACACATGTAGAAGATGAAATATAAATCCTAAGGGTATTAGTGAGAGGAAGGCTGCTCAACAAAAGAGCCCTTTATATAGCTCCTGCTCTAGAAGCAGTGATGGCTTTAATGTGACTCATGAGTGATGAAACAGCACTTCTCTTTACTGTTTATGTGTGTCCAACAGCAGTTAAAAACAACAGCAAATTAGCTGATAAATACTAAACACACAGAGCATCAACTCCTGAAATTCTGTACCAGAAACTTTGATCTAAAATTATGAAAATATCTACTGAAAACTGTAAAATAATGACAGTTTCTAAACTGTTCTAACATTCTTAACAGTTGAAAATTTCAGTATACACCATTATATTGATTTCTTTATATTTGCTAAGAATCTCCTTGTCTGAACACAGAGATAAAAGGGTATTTACTAGCATTCCTTCTGAAAGTCGTTGTTCTGTGCTTTACTGGCAATAGTGATAACTGTCTATGTAAAATGTTATATGGATCATGTAAATATTTTGAAGCATAACATGGTGGTAGTGTTTTCTTTAGCTTGTGAACCGTTACATCAAACAGCTAATTATGTTATCTTTCAAAATGTTTACTCTGTAAATGAAGCACTGAATATTCTAGTGTTCTGTTAGCAACTATATTAGTCTGGATATTACACTCAACACAACTCTAGTTGAGCCAAATTCCCAAACATATTCTAAAAACACTGTCATTCCTTTCCTGCCCAACTCATCATCCTCTTAACAGAACTATTACTGTAACGTTGAAAAAGGGAAAACAGACTCCACTACAAACTGAATCCTCTAGGCAAATCATTAATTTATGTGTCTATGACTATTCACTGCTGAGTTTTTATTAATCCATGACCAGTTTTGGTGATAAAGATGGCCAGTGACAATCTGTAAAATACAACTGTAAAATAAACCACTCTTAATCCACATGCTGCCAGTGAACTCTTGATAGTTTAAGACAAAATGAATATGTATCTAAATAAAACCAATAAAGTCCATAATTCATTATTCAGAAACACTGACAAAGATGCAACAACACCAGCACAGCACATCTTTTTTCAAGAATCTGTTTTATCAAAACATCACCACGCATTCTTGCAATTACTAGATGATCTTTGCTAAAATCAACATAACAGAATTTAAATCCAAGTACTTACAGTATAGTTACCTTGGCAAGATGCCTGCATCCAATTCACAAAACACATTGTGCTTAAACTGTTTTTAATGTTGTGCAGTACTAAGTTAGAACTTCTGTCAAAGTATTTGAGGTCATGAGATTTTACTTTAAATGCCAAAGAAAACGAACTAGATACTACAAATAATTTAATACTCTACCTTAAAATGCTATAACTTTGCTCTTCTAATTTTTGAATGATAAACAGATGTTAAAAAAAGTGAAAATCTGAAGACATATGGTAAGCAACAATACTCCAAATATCATCCATTTACTACACTGCAGTGAGATGCAGAATTACTTCAGAAAGTCATCAAGAAAACTGGATGAAATAAAGTAATTACTTTGGCAAGTACAAAGGCCCAAATCTTTAACATCTATAGAATTGAATTTTTCATCTCAACACAAAGAACAAAAACCCACCAAAAAGAACACCACTTATCTAACCTCTCAGAGTGAAGTTACATATAATAGTAGGTAAGCACAACTCTATGGAGAATACTGCTCTTCTTCCCTTCATCCAGGCCAGAAACCCATAGAGCAGTTCAGTGCAGGCAGGCCATCTACATTTTCAGACTTGGACTTCTTTAGTTGTACTTGTATCCCTGAAGTGCACACATCACATTTTTAAATGAAAACAATAAAACCCCTCAGTTCAAAATGAAGAATACCCTATGCACGTTACACTAGCATGACCACAGTTCATCAACAAATATTATGTGCTCACTGCAAGTGGGTGTCAGAATTAGTTCGAGGCTTTTCTCCCCCTTATAAAAAGCATGTACTCGAAAGTAACACAAAAACTGAAAGCAGAGTGAAAAACAATGAACTGATTTCAATCCCAATTAGATCTTTTCTTTTATGTGTGAATGTGTATCCAGTGACGATATTAGACTAAAGCTTGGCTGTTATGTGTAGTGTCCCAAGTACTCATCCAACTCCGAGTTCCCACCAGCTTTCTGGAATGAAAGGCTTTAGTTATTGAAACCAGAGTTAGACTTATAAAATGACATATGGTGGGAGAGCTCATCCATTTGTATTCCATCAGCTTACATAAATAGGACCCAGCTGATGGCAGTATTAAAAAAATCCCATGCTCGTGTAACAAGTGTTTTACCATGAAATAAAGCACAGGAAAAGGCAAGTAATCTTTTTAGGAAGAGCATGATCATCCCATGGCAAGACACGGGAGACACCACACCTTTGTACACTTTCTTCTGTCATGGATATCTACAGAAATACAATGTAGCTTCTTGTTTTCCTAATTTAATTTTGCAAGGATGACTTCCAATAACAGCAACTCTTTCTTCATGCTAATGGTTGGTCTCTTAAATGCTACTCAAGGTCCACACCCCACTCTTTTAAAAAACTGTATTTTCTTTACCATATCTCATCCAGCCTGCTTACAAGAAAGTGTAGAAAAAAATATCATCAAAATCTATTTTTTTTAGAGAAAGTTGCAAATAACATTTACAGATATTAAATACTTTGTATTGCTTTAAACTACAATCTAAAGCTAATGTCAAGATCTATAAGGGAAAAATTTTCAATTAGTTCAGTTGAAGCACCTCTGTTTTACATGACCTGTAACAGCAATTCTGAGACAAGCATGTCCTGCACAGACCAACATCTTAGCAGAAAGCATGATATTTGTCAAGATAAACTTAGCATTAAAAACCATTTAGATTAGCAACATTTCTGCATAAAAACAAGGAAGATAATAATTGAATACCTGAAATATTTGCTTGATTAAATGACCTTCCTTAGAAATCAAACATTAATACAAAATGCCATAAATGCCTTTCACCAGGGAAGATTGTTTTGTCTTCATTCAGCAAAAATAAGCCAAGTTAAATTTAACAAGCTTCTGATTCCTTTGCCTTTTCAGAGTTAGCAATATTAGAAGGGCTTTGAATTATTCCTATTTATTTTCAATTACTTAAAATGCTGTTTCTTAACTTTTAAATAAAAGTTGTATTCTACAAAACCTAAGAAATTTGTGGTTGTTTGGGGTGTGTTGTGCAGGGCCATGAGCTGGACTCGATGATCCTGATTAGTCCTTCCAACTCAGCATATTCTATGACTGGCTACTACAAAATGATGAGAAATCTTCACACAGATATTTTGGGTACATATAAAAGGAATAAATGTTATATCAGATGCTGGTAAAAAATAATAATCATGTATTTTGTGGAGTTTATAGATATTTTGTTCTGTAGTCCAACACCATTAAGACACAGGTTTAAAATATTTATAGTTTGAATACATACAATAAAAATTACCACTTCTATCATTATGACAAGATTAGTTAAATCCCTATGAAAAGATGAGTGCCACCTACATATTAATATTAATGGACAGAACTTATAAGGGAGTTCAGGATCATTAAACAGAGTTTTGCTGTATCAAATTGATCAGCGCCTGAAGGCTGGTAGACATGCCAGGATCCAACATGAAAACCACAAATATTAATGCCTTAATTTTATCAATGTTAGCTCTAGATGTTTTTGGCATTCTTTGGTTTTAATACACAACAATATGGCAGGATATTCAGCTTGAACTTAGTAAAGTTCAAGGTAATGACATATTTGAAAAAACAGGCTATGAATTTAATTTATTACTGTATAAGTATCCTTTATTTCTTTCTAAAAATACTACAGTCCTACTCCTTCCCTAGAAGTTTCTCTGTGCTTTATGCCTTTAGTCTCAATTTACTCTTCTAGATCTACCCGTATTTATTGGACCTTTCTTTCAGAAAGAGAGAAGTCATCTGCTCTTGCTAGGAGTAAAGATCTCGTGTAGAATGCAAGACCTATTGCACAACAAACTGTAATATGAATTATTATCAGTATTTTTAAAAGTTGCTTCTCTTTCAAGGCACCTTTAATTCCTTTTGCTGTTTGATATCTTTCCATGCTATTTACAGACAGATACAATTTATTTATATATTCTTATCAACCAGGAAAGACATAATAGTTGAAAGCAGCAATGTCAAAATATTCTGCTGTATATTTTTCTAAGCTCTTTTTTCATTCATTTTACATTTCTTTTTGTAGAACTGGTCCTAGGACCAGCTGTAAAGAGCTGTCCACAACTGGTGTTTACATAAATAAACTATCAAGACATGAGATGGAGCTCATCAACTGGTCCCACTAAGAGCAGCTAATTAAGTTCAGCCCAACAATTCTGCCTAAACCAGTGTTCATTCTAGATGAGGATTCGGCTTATGGAGAGTAAAAGTAAACACAAGTCCCACAACACCTTTTTATACTTCCTCTCTGCAAAACTAATAAAATGTCAAAAACAGTATTTCAGACAGCATGATAAAAAATGAGTTATGGTTCTGCTCTGTTCTCTAGGAGTAGTTTTATTAGCTTTGGATGTAATAGCTCTGGTTCTATCAGCAGTTTCAAGTTTAGTTCTTCTTAACTAAGCCACTTTTTCCAATATTGCCATGGTTTAGTTGATGAGATGGTGTTAGGTAATAGGTTGGACTTGATGCTCTCAAAGGTCTTTTCCAACCTAGTTAATTCTGTGATTCTGCGACTATTTTTTCAACATAAAGTTGGGTAAAAATGTAGGGAAAAGTCATTATAAAGCTTACATGCAAGGTACAAAACAAACAAAAAAATTCCCCTACATGTCTGTAAAGCCAACACTGAAGCACTGTGCTTGTAACAAATACTTTAAGATGACAAAACTAAATTATTAGACTTCATTATATCCTCATGAAGAAAGAAGTGTAATTTTAAACTCTAAGTTACAGTTTTTCTTATTCCTCTGACTGGCAGAACTACTGGGCATTACTATCCTTTCCAAAAGTGTAGGAAATAAGAAGCCCCCAGGATCTTTTAGACAAGCATGGAATCATGTTTTTAATTCAGCTCAGCAGTGTCACATAACAGTGCTCACATGCTTACAGGGAGCACAGCCATCACAGCCTCATATGACTGACTGCTGGGGTGCCTGGTCACAGCTCCCATGCTGCAGCCACAGCACTCAGCCAGGACCATGGTGGCTCTGAGGTTGCTGAGTGGAATCCACAGCCCAGGGCCAGCATTGCTGCACAGCAGTGTGATGGGACCCTAAGGGAGCTGTCATCATGTCCTGCCAGCTGCCATACGGAGTTCTCTGCCCTCACAGCTCCCTGATGTACTGGTATGTGTCTTGTACTGGTATGTGCCTGGTGGCTCAGCCTTCAGAACAGTTTGGTACACAGCTCCCAGTGTCAGCCACTCTTCTCCTTTGCATGCTTGTAACAAGGGATGCTCCAGTTCAAGAGAGTATCTACCTTTGCGTGAACATGCAGGGGAGCAGGGTCTCATGCAGACTGCTTCCCATTTTCTTCACACAAAAAGTGGGGGAAAGACCAACAATGAAAGAATTTAGCAGTGAGGAAAAGTAGATCAAGAGGATTCTGCAGCAGAATTGGTGGTGTTTCTCTTTTAACAGCTGTTTGTCATGAGGTTTTAAAAGGAGTAATCCCTATAAAGTAAAAGCAGACCGATGCTGGAGAGAAGAAACAAACAGGTGCTCTGAAAGCACAAAACAAGTGTTTTACTGTTTCACAGACTGCAGCAATAAGAGGTGAATTAAAATAATCGTAACAACAATCAAAGCCCTTTCTTTTCCCTGAAAAAGGAGGAGAGGAAAAAGATCCCTATCAAACACCCCCTCCCTCTGAACTCTCAAAGAACCGCCAACCTAAATGAAACATTTGACTTTCATTTCCGACAGGAAACTGAAGCGATGAACAAATACATTATGACTTGAGCTCTCCCGCTCATACACGCAAACAAATTCCATTCTTCCCTAGGAGGAGAAGAAAAGCATATATCCTTTTGGACAAGAGCTAACAATACTTAATAGGTTGATGATATCAACAGGCTGATTCACAGACTTGTGAATTCATTTCAGCATGTCACAGAAATGAATTTACCAGACCTATTTGTTATTCTTTGTTTACCTTCAGAGTGATTTATTTCACTTTTGGTCAACAGGAAAAAACAAAACCAGGAAACATGTTCACTGAACTGCTGGACTTAGAAGTTTACGTGTATTGTGCATATGATGTAAGAAAATACGAAAAAGCTTGGCACCCTTGGATTTTTTTGTAAAGCTTTTCAAAGATAAAGCAATTCCATCTGTGGTTACAGAGAAAACATCAACAATCAAAATGACTTCAGAAAAAAGTTCAACCAAGGAACAGTGACATTGGAAGGTGAGAGAGGAACAAAATCAAAATGCCACACGAGTACTAACACTAGTTAAAAATGAAGTGATAGAAGACTTTTTCTCTTAAGGCATAACAACCTTTGTGCAAAATATTCTTTATATGGACTAACAACTGTAATTGAAGCTACAATATCAACTTAGATGGAACAGTTCTGATTCAGTGTAGGGAATTCCTACAACCTTGAAGAACCAAGAAAAGATGTAAATACACAGATATGGGGGGAAACTATGGAGAGCCTTGTGAAGTATTATTACTCTTGCACATTGTGAAAAGCATGAAATGTAAGATTATAGTAGTTTTCAGGTAAGAGAAACAGTAGTTTATGCTATTCCAACCTTTTAAATATCAATCAGGCAGTTTTAATAGTCCACTTAAGGTGAGATTATCTTCATAGTATGAAACTATTTTATATAACATATGTTAACACCTTAACAAAGAATTAGATCAGAACATTTTTTGCTTACCTTCCTTTTCAGCAAATGATTGACTGTCTGCAATGACTTTTGGTATTTCTGGATTGTAACGAGTCCCTTCTGGAAAAATCACTAAATACATCTGTAGGATGTTAAAAAGAAAGAAAACAGACAAGTTCTTATAATGAACATAAACTCATCGCTTTTAAAAAATTATCAACACTTGATAGGTCCATATTGTATTTAGCTCACACTGTTGATTACTGTAAGGATCCAAAGAAAATCAAAACACTTGAGCTAAAATTTCTTAGCTCTAAGAAATTTACTGTTTGAGGTTCAAAATAATTTCCTTTGAAAATACACCACAGAAAGTAGTCCAGGTGATTTAGGAAAGGAGTCAGCACATGTCAACAAAAGTCAGCAAGTCAGGAACAGGTGATTTTAACAAGAGTATCAGTTTAAAGAGATTTTGAAAAGATAGGCAAGTATGTTACAAACAACTGACTTTTTTTTTCTTTAATACTGCCCTTGCCTCTTTATACTGAAATATACATTTAATTCCATTCATAAGCAGAAATTCTATTACCTGAAATTATGATAGATCGGCTGCCTTATGTACCTCTATGCCTCACACTCCATTGGATATTAAATATATTAAGAATCAAAACTTATAGTTTAGTGTAATTTGAAGTCACATTCCTTTAAGCCTGCATGTCTGCAAGGTTGGATTTCTCAAGTAAAGTCACTTGCTTGCCTGTTCAGCAACAGTCTATGGGTTCTTAAATCATTACTCATGAAGATTGCCTAAATATCTGCATATATGAGTGTAAAGTTATGTATCACAATAGGAACAGTCAAATTTGATGAATTTTCCATTTTCTTTTGAAAAAGAACAAAGGGTTTTCTTCTTTAGTGTCTGTGTCTTGCATAATCTCCTAGAAACAAAGCTGATAAAAAATGACACTTAAGTAGTGAAAATTTGATATTGGGGGCTCATCTGCAGAAGAGACTGAAGCCACAAATGGTAACCAGTGTGGAGTTGAGCATGACATATTCACAGTAAAATGCCTACTGTGCCTAAGCTAACTACTTAATATTTTATTATCTTTGCAGAAATGAGTTTCAAGAAACATTTGAAAGAAAAAGAGATTAGTGGATTTACAAAACAGTCCAAGGAGGAATATCAGTGAGTAGATGAAGATACTGATAAATGGGAGTGCACATCCTGCAAAGATGCAAAATTAAATAAAAACCCAGAAAGAATATAATTTTGTACTTCTGGCCCACAAAACATCAAAATGTGCTGGTATTTGCACTTAATAATTGCAGAATAGCAAGAGAAAAGGCTGAATGCCAAAAGACAGGACCCAGCAAGTGAACTCTCCAGAATCACCCCTAGTGACGCAGGCTGAAAGATGCACTAGAATTTAGAGGTGGGAAGAAATCTAGGAAATGTGCTGAGCAATGAAGTTGGCAGGAGATCAAGAAAGAAGAAAACTGAGTACATAACCTAGAACCTGGCAGGGGAAAAAGAAAAAAAATTAAAAAAAAGTATTAAGAATGGCAAAAGTAGTGTCAGTAGAGAGGAGAAAAGAAAGCTACAGAAAAAGCTGTACTTGTCAGGACATGTCTGGGGGAGAACTGCAAACTGCAGAGGCAGGTAAACTCCAAGAATGTTCAAGGACCAGCAGAAATCCAAGATGTATACAGATTTGGTGGGGAAGGAACAAAAGAAAATGGGTTTAAGAGTCAAAGTGCTTAGTTTTTTATAACATAATAGCAGCGTAAGTACAGGGACAAGTATAGGAATCCTTAGAGCCAGCTGTAGTCTACACTTTCCCCAGTCATCTATACATTTTATCCATTAAGTACACTGCTGATATATTTAAGTAATTAAGTAAAACTTCTATTAGGTAGCTGGAAATTACATAATAGTCAAATCCAGATGCATTTTTTTTTCCTTTCATAAATGTGCTCACATTCAAATCACATACTTTGGATCCTTAAAATGGTACTTCAAGATGAGGTGTTCCACCCCCCTCCTTTCTCTGAAGGGTAATACAGTGGCTGTGACAGGTAACAGAGCAAAGGAAGTGAAGCACACAGCACAGGAAGACCAGTCAGCATGCCAACAACCTTACTGGTCTTCAAAGCAGATAATCACCACCAAAAGCTGATTAAACAACAGAGAACAGTATCTACTTACTCCAGTCCTACCTGTGTAATACAAACCAGGGACTGAAATTATACTTTAATTATTCTTGTAAACCTCTAAACCAAAAGCATCCCAACAGGTTTGTTGACCAGAATCTGAATACCTCTGAACTGAAAGCATACCAACAAAATAGAGAAGTGGCATTTGCTTTAAATTCAGCACATATAAAGCTACTATGTAGCTCATTAGGACTACTTTAACTGAGTAAAATTCATGAATGTAAATAGATTCTTACTTATACTCACATACAGTCTTGCACTGGACAAAGACATTCTGCCAGTGCAATTCAGCCTACTAGACCTACTCATATGACTGCCTTTTCTCCACCACAGGAAGCAGAAGTCAAATCCCGAGGCACTATTTCCAAAGACTGAAATCTCTTAAGACTAAATAACTAAATAAGCTCTCTTGACCTTGGAATAAAAAGTGTTGATGTGTAGAAGCATTTTAATTGCCTAGAAACAGTAGCTGCAGGTAAGGTCATTTTTTATACAATTTATGAAGCTAATATCCATAATTGAGAAAAAAGTTACACACTTTATCACAGTAGCTGCAAAACACAGTGCTCGTGTTCAAAATGGCATAGACAGTTTTGGATTATTGTAGTCTCTGATTCATTGAGTCACCAACTTTAACTCAAACAGTAGGTCCCTAGGTTCAGTTAGGTGGTACTTTCATGCCTGCTTCTGTGTAATGGATGTGTGTCAATAAAATCAGTCTCTCTCATCAACTCAAAAGCTTCAAGGAGTGGATAAGGGTTCATTTGATAGAATCCTAGTGATTCTTGTTGGAGTCAGAGAACCAGAAAAGAGGCAGGGGTTACCTGCAATGTCCACAGTGTAGTATCAGTGTACTCGTCACATTCCAAAAATTAAATGACTGGAAGATAACTGCATTCACCCAAATAGCAACTCTATTCATTTCCCCAGCATTATTGAGATTTCCCAGGCAAAAACAAACAGCAATGGCACCAAGAGGGGTCCTGCTTCCAGAATGGGGAGTAGGGTAGTCCCTGCCATAGATGAGAACGCCACAAGAGGAGCTGGGTGGAGCAGGGGAGAGCAGCACAAAGAAACAGACAAGTTCCTGGAATACAAAACAACTATAAATACACAGCAAGAAAAGGTGGTAAAGAAAAAAGCTGGGCAAGGACAGAACTTTGGAGGGTGTCCCAGAGGGTGCAGCTGCCACTTTGTAGAAGAACATAGGGCATCAATAAGTGGTAACTACTGACAAAAGGTATCTTCCATTTACTGTGCTGTTCCCAGGTGACAGGGAGAAAATAATTAAATATTTTCAATAACAAAATTCAAAATTGTCTTTAAACAATGCACTTGCTTAGCTTTAATATTAATATTGCATCCTGGCAGCTAGACAAATTCCTTTGTGTTTAGACCACTGCCTAGAAAGTATGCTTCTGGTGAATTGGATGAGAAACACTATCACTCAGATCATTAACTGAAAAAGATATGGTATGAGAAAGCCTATCTAGTATAATTGGAACGACATACAAAAGGTGATGTGAGGAAAGCAGGCAATGACATCTAGGATTTACAAATAAGTTGTTAGGGATTTGCAAACTAATAACTATCTGACAAAATAATTACATTCACACTTATAGCAGTTCTATTAATGTATCCATCCTCTCAATGTTTTTGTTGTTTGATTGGCATTGCTTCACATGACAAAACTGTGACTGAATGATAAAACCAAAACATATAGTAATCAGCTAAATATTGGATGTACTGGGTTAAATCCTACATCTCAGAATGCAGATTTCCTACTCCTGGTGCATGATAAAAATAAATACAAAATTACATTTTCAGTTATCAAACTGAATAGTTTGCTGTTCAGAAGAGTTAACTTTCTTTATAATCAAGTAGATTGAGCGTATCAAATGTCAGCTGAAAATATTGTTACAATTAGAAACACATCATCTTGTTATGGCTTACATTAAAACAGCATTAACACAAAAGTGTTCTTTAAACAATGTGACAGTCTCTGCTCTCATAACAAGACATAAGATTGCAATTTGTTAGCAATCAGTCAGATTTCATAGAATTTAAAACAAAATCACACCATTTCAAGTGAGTTTTACCAACAAAAGTTCCAATAATGCACCATTTAAGGGTATAATTCAACAACAGTTTGGAAAGCAAAGTAATTTCCAGAAACAAATCAGAAAATTTATTAGTTCAAGATCCTCACTAAGAAAACACAGGTTCAACAATGCCTCAGCCTGGCATCAAAGGTTTTTGTGTGTCTGATATTGCAAGCTGCATCTAGGAAGAAGGCTGGACCACCTGGAAATTGGAGGGCAGGAAAAGGGGCTGCTTGAGGCAGGCAGGTCAGTGGAAGTCATAAGACAAGGCAGGGAGCATCAGGCACTCCCACTGTTCCTGTATAAAAAGAAGCTTACTAATCCACTTCTCCTGTGGACGTAAGAGACCAAGAGAGCCTGGCTTTTTCTGTCAGTATTAACTCCAATTTACTTGTCATTAGTGAATTAATAAAAAAGTCCACAGTGAAACAGTAAAGGGCCAGCCAGAAGGCTGGTTCTGCCTTCCTATACATCTCCAGTTTCTTAATGGCAATAGAGATGGCTCCAGACAGGCTGAACATTAATCATCTGGATCCTTTTGTTTGAATTGTATGTGGAGAGAAACTGTAAACAACAACATGACCCTTAACTCAGATTCCCGTCCATCTGTACTCCATTGGTATGTACATCTTCCCTTAGTAGCTGGGAAATCAGCTCTTCTCTAACACTACAATAAAGAAAGAACACCACCACATACATGCAAAATGACTAAGCTATAGCAGTTGCCCTCTAAACTGAGGAAAAGCCCACCCTGAGCTGTAGCATACAGTGCATAAAAATTCCATAGTAGTAAATTAGTTATTTTTGCAGGAAGCTGATGAGTTTCAGGGCATACTTGCTTTACTGATCAAAACGTCTTCATTTTAAAACCAATATGGTTGCTCGTGAATGTCATGCTAAATTGCAGAACTACAAAGTATCTTCATGAATAATGGAGTAAGGACAAAGGTTATCATGTTCTTCTCAGAGTAGTAACTGCAGGTTAAAGGCCATTTAATAGCACCTGCATTTAAATTCTCAGCTAAAGTGGATTACAGAAAGTTTAGTCTTCTCTCAAATGACAACTCAATGGCCTGAGTCTTTTACCCCAGCAGATGCAAACATGTGCCTCAGTAAACAGGCTTTTGACAGCTTTGGTTTTACAAACCTTGTCATTCCCTATAGTAATGAGGGCGCAGGTTACCACCACTGAATATGACCATCTTCTCCATAGACATCATTGATTAGGTACTGGACAACAGAAGTTTAGTAGTCATAATGTATTTCTGACCTAACTTATATAAACGCTAAGAACTGGAAAGAGATCTACATTCTTAATTAAAAACAAAAAACTCTGTTCATGCTAAATCTGAGTTCACAACAAAATGAGTTTGATCCCTGTCTGGAACAAGGACATTTTACTCATTTAAGCCTCTCAGTAAGTATAAGGCCAGTTTACTTTTTCAATACAGACACATGCACAAACATAAACTCACTATCTCCCAATAAGAAAAAAAGGCTATTATGAATGTCAAAACAACCCATGCACTCTTTTTACCCAAGCCTCCCTTTTTATAAGGTCTGACAATATGGGGAATCTAAGTCCTAATCACACAATTTTAAATCAAATGAAAATGTAACTGTTCTATATCAAGGCTTGCTTAGTTGGTTTTCTTAAATTTAGCAAAAAATACAGAAAAAAATTTAATACACAGCAAGCAAATCACAACACAATGCACAGCACAGTGATTCTAACCACTGAGCCACAAACCATACAGGGAGTCATGAGAAAAAGTCACTTGGCAGTAACAATCATTCTTCAAATAGAAAATTATCAAGAGTTTGTTTTGGGGTTTTATTTCCTCCTCCAGGCATAGACGACAAAGTCATTCAGTTCTTATGATGTTACTGCCATTAAAAATGATTGATCATTGCGATGACTAATTAACATTTGGTAAGAATGGTTTTTGACTTTCAGAAGTGAAGAATATTGGTCTCTGACAAGCACATTGTAGTCAAAATGTGGTCTTCTGAAAGAGAGGATTTCTCTTTAGAAATAGTGGTTTCTCAAGGAAATGTTCTAAGTCCAGATCCCCCTTTGCCCTCTACAGAGAGGATCGCAAAGTGCCTATAATTCATAAAGGACTAGAGTATCATTCTAATCACAGAAAGTAACTGTAAAACACAGAAAGAAAACAAATCCATGATTACCATCTTGTAGTTTGTGGGTATCGGGCTTAGCTCTTTTCTCCAATAAGCCTTTGCCATTAAAAAAGTCAAAGAAATGAGAAGGAAGGTATAAGCTTACTGGAGTCTCAGCTTTCATCTGGGCCCGCAACTTCTCTCTCAT
Source organism: Serilophus lunatus (assembly GCA_013399895.1). Classification (NCBI taxonomy): domain Eukaryota; kingdom Metazoa; phylum Chordata; class Aves; order Passeriformes; family Eurylaimidae; genus Serilophus; species Serilophus lunatus. The sequence goes on along the minus strand of VXBA01005757.1, from coordinate 203,176 downwards.
TTCTTTCTCATTGAATTTGGCACTTCTTTTTACATAGACTCCTCCATGCTATCAGAGAGAAAAAAAGAAAAGGAAAGCATTAAATATTTAAGTAGTTTAATGTAGAATAGTTGACAGAAGAACAAACAAGATGATAATGACAAGGCACCTTTATGACTCATGCTGCAAATTGCCCACAAGACATTTTCTAGGATGAAAGCACCTGAAACTAATTTTACAATTGCACATACTTTAGTTCACAAAATCTGTTTAAATAAAAATCTGATACAAAACAACTTCCAGTGCATAAGACACCTGAAGTATCTTGTTTAAAGGTGTTAAATAATTTACTGGAAGATGGCATTGGAAGTGACCCCAGGGATCTATCTCTTCTTGACAACACTGATATGCAGCTTAATTTGTGTATCAAGGGAAAAATCACACACCTGAAGTTACTCACATATGAGTACTTACAGGTCAATTATTTCAATTTTATGTACTTGCTCTTGAATAGTGACGTATGTGAATACTGGAAATGCAACTATCATATCTCCACATACAGACTTTATGAATAGCACAAAAGTAACTAGCAGAGGTCTTGAAAACTTCCATGCACTTCTTAGAGGATCAAACTTCCAAAAAAGAAGTTACATACAGAGATAATAATTGAATAAGTAAACCAAAATCTTTAGAAGACAAAGAATTTTACAGAAGTACTTTTACTGAAAACTATTATTAAAAGTTAGACTTGAAAAAGATTTATTTTATAACTTGCTGCACACAATTTATCACAAAAACTTCAGTAAAAGGACTACATAAAAGGATTACAAAATTAGCTTCTAAACAACAGAATTTCAGTTTTAAGGAACACTATTTTCATGAGTTTTCTAACCGACTCTGTAATTTGGTAATATTCTTTTCTGTCCACTTTGAATATTAGAATTTAATTATTGTTTTGTCAGACAACTTCTGTCCATTTATGGTTTTACACGCTCTTAACAGGAAGGTGACAGTAAGATTAAAACTAGTAAGAGCTGAACCTCATCCAAATGCCTGATCTTAGGAAAAGATACAGTACACATTGGAGAAACAGAGGTGGTGGGCTGCGTGCAAGACTGGGATGGCTGCAAGACTATTCCTGACTGCCATGCCATGCCAAAGTTTGAGAGCTTAGGAGGTGGTCATGAAAATTGTTTTCGGCCTTTGCTTTTCATGGCATGGAGAGATGGCCATGCAGTTGCTTAGTTAGTGGTATTTGATGTGATTTTTAAGCGGTTCTCCAAAAAGCTGCAGAGAAAAGGAACATAAAGTAAATGGTGCATTAACTCCATATTAAATATTCTGTCTTAGCATTATTGCCTGTGGTTCCCTACCACGGTGAAGTAGCTGTGACTGGCAGGGAACCAAAACTATAAACAGAATTCCCTGGTTCACCAAGCTTGGCCTTTAGCAGGCAAGAGCAGAGTATCAGGATCATCCCATAAGTAGTTTTAACAGTTCCAGACTAGAAATGGCCTGAACAGAAAAATATTCCAAAGCTGTAGAGTAAGCAGAGCTACATGTTATCTCCGCACTCCACTTACAAGACTGTTTTTAAGATCAGACACTACTAAAGGGAATCAGAATTCTTAAGCAGACTCAAGCACAGTTGTATTCTGACACTTGCCACAACCACCCCTTTCAGGAAAGGCAAACTCACTTTGGTATCAGAAATAATGTATCCACTATACAAGATTTCCATGTAATCGGTAAGTCACCATTCCGTGTGAGCTCAGCCTTATTATCAACTTACTAACAACCTGCAGTAAACAGGGAAAATACTGAACCAGATTTTCCTTGTTCAATTTGTTACTTCGCAGAGACGAAGTTACTATTGTACAGTCTGCTCAGGGACACCATAACACCAAAGACACATCTGGTGTCCCACCTCAGAGTTTTTAATACTCAGAAACACATTTGTTCTTCAGAAGTAAACGAGCACACAGTCATGTAAGAACAGACAAAGTGTGTAGCATCTGATCAGCATTTGCTGCATATGATCCAAATACATCACTGTGTTGGGTCCCTATGGCTTAGGGTTACAAAGCTAAAGAGAGGCAGGATGCCATACTGGCTAAATATGTTGCTACAATTCAGTAACAACCAAAAGGGTGCACAAGCTGATGCCGAGTAACAGAAAAGACAAAGACATACTTCCTACACTAAAAAGTCGGGTAAACTGTGGGATATCAAAAATATTTATCAGAATTACACCCCAGCCTCACTAGGGGGTATAAGAAGAATAGGAGCTAGATATGTTTTGGTAGAGAATGACAGGGAAAAAAAAAATTAAAAATTCAGATCCACACAAAACTAATAAAATCAGTTCTATGAAAAGAAATAGGTTCTACCTAATAAATCTGACCTGGAATATAACAGGTTAATTAAAGTGTTTCTTTGCTTTTCTTGCTGTTAGATAGCTGCCTCCAAAGAAGAATGCTAGTTATGCGATTGTATATAGCTTGAATTCCCCAATTTGTATTGCATTTCCTTTTCAGTAAGAGATCAAATATATGAACTCTTTTCAAAACAGATTTCTGGAAGTACTGTTTTTAAGGTTATAATTTTTTTCCGCTGTATTTAAAAGCCCCTCTCTCAGTCAACAATGGACTATGTTTACAAATATACTTCCTTTGTGCCTGAATTTTGCTCTCCTGGATATCCAGACCAGGTTTATTTCCAAACAGGATGTTTACCTGAGGTAGGGAATATGAATTCCGTGAGCATGGCGTAATTATGTGGCTCTGGAAACTTTTAGTGAAGTGTAAGTGACATCACTGATAGAACATCAACAGGAAGGGCAGGAAGTGTTTTATGTTTTTGCACTGTTTGGTGTGATAAAAACAATAAAAATACCTATTAGCTTGCACTGCAGGCCTTCTGCATCCCGTCTCAGTCATTTAAGCACACATGCACCACCACTGTCTTTTGATCGTGTCATTGATTTAAAAATATAGATATAAAACGATGTATAATCACCCTCCACTAAATCTTGTAGAGATTTTATTTTTTGAGGAATCCAAAGCTCAGTTGATTTTATTTAATACATATGTTTCGATTAAAAATGCAAGCTGCATCCAGATTAATTTCCACAGGAACCTTCTTTTAACAGTTTATATGCCAGTCAGGAAACTAAGCACCGGATATTCTGGAGAGCAAAAGTTAATTTTTCCAAAATCTTGAAAAAATAATTTCTGGACATGTAGTGATAGTGGATGGAATATATATCCTGTCTGTATTTTAGTTAAACCAGACTTAAATCACCACCAGTGTAATGACTACAGGGAAGGACAAAGAGCCAAATATTTCCATGCAGCAGACTGGTCATGTGAGTGGATGAATGGACATCCTTAGTGAGGTATGACAGGGTCTGACAGTTTGTACTTATTTAGGGGACTGGGATGGCAAATCTACCAATAAAAGACATTGCAAACAGTTTTCTTTTCTCTGCAGCATAACCTTCTCTAAATAGCAATTTTAGCAGAAATTATGGCAATTGTCCATGTTTGAGCCTAGACAGCAGGTAGTTCTAGATCTAAGACACCCATCCAGAAGAAAAGATTTTCAACTATCAAGTTCCAAACAATGAATGTGCTGACAAAGATGAGAGAAAGAGTAAATTCAGCTATTCAGGCATATACCTGTAGTTGCTACTTTTCATATATTCCTTTACCATGTAATATATAGTTCTATTCATACCCAACATAGTATTTCTCTCAATATTCTGCATCCTCTTGAACAGAGATGACAGTCAATTCAACTAAACAGTGTAATTCTACCAGAAGTATTTTTCTAAGTGGTTTGATTTTTTGGTTTTGTTTTTTTTTTTTTGCTTTTCCTTGCCTGGGCACTGGGATGGGGGGACAGAAAGCAGATTAATGTCCAGGGAACATGTAGAGATCAAACAGTGAACATATAGGAGAAAAATTTTATTGAACAAGCACTTTGGAACAGTTATCCAAAACTCTATCCATTTCTATACTAACAACTAAGCACCCATCTAACTCCTGAGGTAAGTACTGTGAAGCCACTTCTGATTACCTAGAAAAACATACACTACTTCCAAGAACATCCTCCTCTACATTTTATTTTGCTTGCATATAAAAACAGTCCTGCTTTCAGAAAAAGCAAAGAACAAATATAACAAATTCTGAGGATTTTAGAGAGGTAAGTCATCTACACTGCTCTCCATGGCTTTAGAGTGAAGATCACACCCACTCATTATGTTGGCTGTACAGTGACCATTACCCACTGTTTCTCAGCAATTTTATAATTTTGAGTCACATCAGGTTGAGATCTCACACTGAGAGGAACAAGAGGAGCATTATGCAGAAAGAAGAGAAAGAAAAAAATAGGAATATTTAGACTCGGGTTTTTCCTTAATTAAAGTCCAAACCATCAACACTTTCATGGGGCTGCCTTCCCTCTACTAAGATCTAATTTTTCTCTATTGTGCTAAAACCAAACAACTGAAATGCCAATTTACTCCCAATTTGTAGCTTGATACAAGGGGAAAAAAAGTCTGTTTACACCTACTGCTAAGTGGAATTTTGGATTGTAAAAAGAACAAAGTTCTAGAATATTCTGAAATGCTTCTAACCTATTCTGCAGTTTTAATTCTAGTAATAAATACCATCCAAAAGAAGTATTCACTTACTGAATCTTTAATAACTGTCTCTCAACTAAGATGCACAACTAACTACACTGAGTGAAACCAGCTGTTTTCATGTTCAAAGAAACAAATGCCAGCTCTGAACTACATCTTCCCAGCATGCATGGCAAAGAGAGGGAAAGTACATCCTACATACCTGACCCACACACAGCAAGGAAAAGGTGAAGGGGCTTACCTGTGAAAAATACCACCCGTAGAGTGGAAGCCATTTTAAGCCATCTTTTAAGACATACCGGACATGCCCAAGAGCGTTCTGCCTAATTGCCAGCATGTCAGCAATAATCCAATCAACTGCAAAGACAAAAGCCCAAAATACTTAGTTAAATTAGTCCTCAGTTGCCAGTGATGAAACAAAAAGCACATGTTGTACGTGTAAATGTCATTAAAGGATTTTGAACTAGAAGTTCTTGCTTGTTAGGGCAAGGCTGGAAAGAGACACAGTAAAGAGACAGATTTTTCAGACCTATAAAAGTGCTAAGACAAGCAAAAAAAATACAAACCTGTACACTGATGATTTGATAAATATATTACATTTTCTTTATTTTTTGGCAAATCCCCGTAGATTATTACCTAAAAAAATTAAAAAAATATGTAGTATTACTTTATTATTTATTTTCATTGCTTTAGGCAGTGACGACATCCAATGCAGTAATTGGTATTTACTAGAAAAACTGTCAGCAAGTTAGCACCACTAACCAACACCCTATCAGTGCATCAAGACCCACCATGCAGACAAGTGACTCATCAACAAAGCTGTAAATATTAATTAATGAGAGCTTAAAAAAGTTATTCTGGTTTTGTGTCTTTGCCCTAGACCTGGATCCACGGAAGCTGCCCGTCATCCACAGGATCCCTGTATGAATATAATTAAAGCTAATAGACATGTACAAAGTCACCATTCCACTTTATACATCTAAGGAGTAAGATATTCTTCATCATTCAGAAGTTTTGCTGGGTTAGATCAAGAAGAAAACCTCCACCATTTTCTATGATTTTAACCATCAAGAATGAAGAAAAAAGAGTGAGGCTGAGGGATATATTTAAATTGGTCTATGGTTTTCAGCCAGCATGTTTTCTTATGTTTTTGTCTCCATTACATTAAGGATACCCTTTAACCTTGTAGTCTCTCCTCCCTGAAAGGTAATGGCCTACCAGTGAAATAACCTTCTGGGAGCAGGACTACAAAGTAAGATGCTGAAGTAGGAACCCTACTCACCCTTTTAAAATGGATTAATTCTATTCCTTTTATGTCAAATACAAAACGAGAGATTAATTAAACAATTTGAGTTCTGAACTGACTAACCTATGCAGCTGTTTAATTATCTTTAAAAAATATTTTCATTATTTAATGAAGCTCAGTTTTTCCAACAAGGATATTGTAGATAGAATTTAGCCCTTGCTCTGCCAATACCAATGGGCACACTCCTCATTTCTAGGAGTTAGCTGGATCAGATATACATGCTACTTCAACATTACTCCATTCACCAAACAAAATAAAGTACTATTTGAAAGGTTTACTCACTTCTTATCACCACTTCCCTGGTCTGGATAATCTTGGAATTTTATCAGGAAGATCTAACTAACATTCAGATACTGATTGGTATCGTTTAGTATGCTGACTCTCATACTGATCCTTACAGAAGGTTCCCACCAGCATCTCTAGAAAATCTACCCACCTCCCAGTTAACCTGTGACACTGGTTGGGTAATGCCTCATATTGTGAATACGAGGCAAAAACCCTTGCAAAAGCTGTATGTTGTACATTTATGCTGTTTCCTCTTTGAAAACTCAATCACACTGTTCATCAAATTTTGTTCTCAAGGCAGAAACCAGATATTGAGATATTCAGTAAACATGTGAACAAGAGATCATTCAGCATACAGTAAAGAGGATATTACTTCATTAAATTCACTTTTTTTAAAAAAAAAGCAGGCAATAGTAAAAAATTCTAACTCAGCATTACTTTTAACAAGTCAGTTGACAAGTACATTCTGAACAGCACCCAAGAAATTCAAACAAGATTTTGCTCTAACAGTATTCTTCTCATGGAAGCTCCAGAATTTAGAACCTTCCTGCTGGCACAAGGTACCACAGAGTGTTTAGTGCAAGATAGCAATGTGGGGGTTGACCTTACAGTTCAGGTGCAAAAATTCCACTGAAATAAATCCTCCTATTCTCACTTAGAGTGTTAAAGTTTCATTTTCCCAGAACTGTTACATGTGAGATCCATAAACACTGATTTCTTTGAGATTCCACTATGCAGTTTCTGGCAAAGTCTGTTTTAGAGAAAAAGAAAAGGCTCTATACAACAACTCACTAAATCAAAAGGTCCTGAATGCTATCTGAAATTTTCTAAAATATAAAAACTCCACAAGAACAAGAGGAAAACAAAATCTGACCTTGATCCCAAGAGCTGCCCCACACAAGAAAGAGGGTTTGAAATATACTATTTATAACTTCAACTTGTAAATATTTCCACTTGAATGTAAAAGTCAAAATCTCAGTGTAATTAGACCTACAATTTAAAGCATTCACTTGTGACTATGAGTAAAAACAAATATAAAGGATCATTTCCTTAAAAAGAAGGTATGATGGTGTCTGCCAAATGTAACAGTTAATCTCTATTATTTTTTATTTCAGTAAGATTGGATCTAGTTCACTTTTTAATCCCAGAGGAACATTTGCTCATTGTTGCTGTAAGCAATTTCTGTGTACAACATTATGTTTTACCATAAGGGTTACATGTGTTTATGCGTATTGGACCAAAATCTTTTACTCATGATAAAACACAAAAGCATAGAAACAAAAAAATAAAATATTTTCCTATTTATAATTAGTTCTCATTAAACACACAAAACCTGGATGTTTTATTTCAAAGCAAATGTAAGAATGAGAAAATATGTAAGCTCTATTTTGTTTGCTCAGAAGGCTCAGCCTAAAAGGATGCCACAGCTTTAACTGCAGCATCATCCACTTCAGCACTGCTGAAGTGATTTCAGTGATCTCGAGAAAAGGCTTATGCAGTTCATTAAAGGCCAGAGAACAGCTATTCACATTAGACATTCTCAGATTGGAACTGAGCTACAAACTTAGAACGGTCACTACAACTAGGTAAGAATGGCAACTTCCAGCCTGCAATCCCAGGAAACACCTACTACTCTGTGGGGTACCTATACAGCTCTCCTTCTGAAACCCCAGCATTTTTACTTCATTTGATTTCTGAAAATTTTCATCACACACAACAGAGGGGTAACAGTTAAGAGCTTCGAATAGTGCAAAAACGTCCTTTTCCCTTTGAGATGATGTCTCAAGAGTTTACCTGCTTGTGGATAAGCAGAGGAAGACTCCTCTCAGGACAAGCCTCCAATTTCTGGCAATCTGATGCACTTAGGTGAACCAGAGCACTTAATGTATATTATAGCTGCAGAGGAAATGATACAGTATATTTCTTCATGATCTCCAGAAAACCTCTGACTCCCTGCTGTTTTTCATAGCTAACTTTGCAGAATTCCCTGCTGCAGAGGCCATGCAGTCTCTGGCTCCTTCTCAGTCTGATGGTGCAGAAGATATCTGGGGGCCATAGAACAGCCTGAGTTGGAAGGGAATCACAAGGATAATCAAGTCCAACTCTGAAGTGAATGGCCTGTATGGGGATCAAACCCACAAGCTTGGCTTTATTAGCACCATGCTTGAAGGCAAGAACTTGGGTGATTTACCAGGGACAGCAGTACAGAAACAAATGTCTACAGTGCCATGCTGTATTAAAGACCTTTTGAAGCAACCTGAAAAAATCAGAGTGGCTAAAAGACTCCTAGTCCTCCTCAGAAGAACAGTGCTTTTCCCAGGGTATGCAGAGCACAAGAAGTGGTGGTCTTCCCCTCTGCAGCCAGCACACCAAGGAAGGAGCGCAGGATACACTCGGGAGGCTATTTTCAGTTCCAGAAGCTAAGTACCTAGTGTTTCAGATCTTTTATGCACAGCTCTTCAAATGCCACATCATGCATACATACATTCTATCATCCATCTATCCATCTATCTATCTATCTATCTATCTATCTATCTATCTATCTATCTATCTATCTATCTATCTATCTATCTATCTATCTATCTATCTATCTATCTATCTATCTATCTATCTATCTATCTATCTATCTATCTATCTATCTATCTATCTATCTATCTATCTATCTATCTATCTATCTATCTATCTATCTATCTATCTATCTATCTATCTATCTATCTATCTATCTATCTATCTATCTATCTATCTATCTATCTATCTATCTATCTATCTATCTATCTATCTATCTATCTATCTATCTATCTATCTATCTATCTATCTATCTATCTATCTATCTATCTATCTATCTATCTATCTATCTATCTATCTATCTATCTATCTATCTATCTATCTATCTATCTATCTATCTATCTATCTATCTATCTATCTATCTATCTATCTATCTATCTATCTATCTATCTATCTATCTATCTATCTATCTATCTATCTATCTATCTATCTATCTATCTATCTATCTATCTATCTATCTATCTATCTATCTATCTATCTATCTATCTATCTATCTATCTATCTATCTATCTATCTATCTATCTATCTATCTATCTATCTATCTATCTATCTATCTATCCATCCATCCATCCATCCATCCATCTATCTATCTACTTAAAGAACTGATAAATATCCTGTCTGCCACAATGAAGAAAATGGGAAATCTATTCATTTAGAATAGATTCTACAGCGTTAAAAGAAAAAAAGGCACAATGAAGTCAACAAAATAAACAAGTTAAAAGGATGAGCAATACAGCAAGCCAAACTAAGCAGAGATTCAAGGGAAAATGTTTAAAATGCAGATTTTCAGTCTAGCATTAGCACTGCAAATATTACTTGTGTACACAATTTTAAAATCTGTGCTTTTAGCCATGTTTTGGTTGCTTCACAGCCCAGTTCATTATACCGAGTAACATGGTTAGTGTTAATGTGGGCCTTTCACATCTGTTTACACAGCACTGCTGTCAAACTCAATTCACTGAGGTCTCAAGAAAGGAAACTGGATGCTATTAGATCGCCTTCTGTGGGAAGGCTGATACTCAGCTTCCATGGATGCAATAATCCAAGCTGTTTACATGCTCAGTGGGAACAAGACAAACCTCATTGTCGGGTCCAGACGAAGCTCTGATTCACTGGCAGGAGGGTACAACAAATTCTCATGATGAGAGAATTTACTAATTCAGTGATAGGCTGATCTAGGCATGCAAATGGCAGCTGCTAGGTGATCTGGTGACACCAGTTTCAGCTTCCTCATCAGCCTCTGCTTCTTTCAGTGCAACATATTCAACTATGACTATGCTAATGTGGTAGGTCATGTAGAAGTATAAAACAGTCCTGCACAGCAGCCACACTTGAATAAGTCATAACGTGCAGAGGTTTTCATTGCAACAAACTCTTAATTTATAGTTAAGTTTTACTTCATCCTTATGAAATCTGTACCTACCAAAGAAAATTAAAAAGATTATTTAATCACATCCTAGCTATATATCAACTCAGTGCAATGACAAAAATAACTCAATAGGTAAAAGTAATCACACTATCTGAAGACCTGCTTGCAGGTCAACTGGTGATCACATCAAACTCCTAAGATGATTACCTTAATATTATAATTGGACATGGCTGATAATTGGAGCAGTTAGAAGCTGATCTGCAAGCAGATCTGGCACTTCTGCTTCTGCAGCTGTAAGACAACACAACTGGTTATTGCTGGTAAAAACTTGGGCCATCTTATCTGATGTCCTATCACATCTACCAGCACACTCACTCTTAGTTCTTCAGACTTTTTAACTCTCCTCCCTTCTCTACTCAAAGAAACTAGGTGTGAATTGCAGAATGATGCTCCCTTCTTTGCTGTTACTTCAACAAGACTGATGTGCAGTGGGACACTTTGACGAAGTGGAGCACTGTGATCAGGAAAAACATCAGCTTCAAGCACAGGCAATAGCAACTGGAAAGAAGGATAAAGGACAATAGGGGGAGAACATTCCTTTGGAGGAAAGAGGAGAAACAGAACATTCATGATATCAAAACTTAAAAACGACCATGCAGACTTCAAATACTTAGCTGTGTTATCCTCACAACATGCATTTCTCTCCATTCCACTACTTCTTCCCAATTATTACAACCGTGTGCTCTTTGGGACAAGAGCACCTTTGTTAGCTGGTCGCTACTAAATGGTGTTTATTAAAAAACATAGTATCCTAGGAGGTATTTCTCACCTGTTTGTTAAAAACTGTGGATACAATTTAGTGGTGAAAGGGTGCATCTTGCATCAACCAACCACCAAAATAACTACCAGGTAATGGCTTCTGAAGTCAGCACATACCCCGTGCAAGCTGACCTTTGCAGGCTCTTGAGCAAAGTTTTTTAAATTCTTAGACTAAAAAAACTGCCTGATGACACAAATCCTTTGAGCTTTTAAAGAAAGTACCTCAGACCACAGAATCAATTTACCCTGTTTGACAAGAAGCAGGCTCAAGACAAGATAGAAGCAGGGAACTTGTACTTGGTGCTGACAAATTTTTCATGTTTTCAGATGTCCTACTATAAGAATTTCAAATGTTTATTTTTCTTCACAGAAGACAGAAAAGGACTTTTATTCACATTTAACACACACAGGTTTCACTTGTCTACAGCATAAGGAATATGAATAGGACAGAAGTGGAAAGGCTTCCATGATATTAGTTGCATTTTCTCTAGATCTGAAAAAAAGTTTAGCATTTTTCTCAAAATACTTTTAGGCATACACAGCTTGCAGGTAGTGGTCCTATTATTGCTACACCTCATCTTTTTAGGAGCTATCTGCTCAATACTCAATTGCACAAATCTGAACTCTGTTGCTCAGGCTCAGCAGAAAGCCATAAAATCACAAGGCAATCCGTTTTATTGAAGCAGAGTTCACTCAAACATTCTGCAGCTATGTGTTTTACTGGGGTACACTGAAGGAAATCACTGCTAAGACATTAAGGAAACATTGAAAAGATTCCTATATGTAATGTAATCTATTTTTTTAAATAGGTCTTTCACTTGATTCAACCAGAGAGCACAGAACTTTAGAAAATACATTTATTGCCAATTTATTTCCTTTTTATAAGAAAACTGTATTAGAAACCTATATAGATCATGCAGGAATGAATCATACCATCTGATGTTGAATATGAAGTCTGTACATTTCCACTTCCATACTGGCTTTTAGTCTTATGGTCTGAACTGACAAGCTCTTATCAACATGTTATCAAACTGTATCAACTGTTACACCTCATCCAGTGGTACTAACCACGTGTATAAATGGGATCTAGTTCTGATACTGACTGCAAAGGCTTTATATTTTCTGAGCTGAATTAAAGATAATTGACACCTTGAATCTTTAAAAAAAAATTTAAAAAGGCATCTGCATAACTTTGATGTTCCAGTCTTGCTAACAGAAAAAAAAGCAGGATTTATTATCAACATTGCTTTTAGATTTTTGCATTTAAATTCTGAATAAACTCTGTATTTAGCACTCAAATAATTTACTGATCTTTCTCCAAATGATTTACTTTTGCTTACAATGCAGTTCTGTGGCACAGACCCACAACTACAACCAGTGACCATTTAGGAAAGTTAAAATCAGAGCATCTAAATAACTTTTTTTTTTTTTAAAAATCACCAGTAATTTTTTGAACAGTAACTCTAAATATTTCAGACATATATAGCATATGTGAAAGGAGATTATTTATAAATTGAAACTTCTAGAGGAGTGCTTTTCTGAACATCTAGCTTCTTAGTATTACACAAAACCTGAACAAGCCCTCCAGCACAAGAGTGGAAGTATTCCACCTGTTTCAATTGGAGAAAGCCTCCTTTGTAAGGAATCTTCACGAAGATTTTTGTATCTTCCTTAAAAAAAAGGCTAAAGCAACCCACATTTACTTTAGCTATTCTTTACTTTATTACTCTTCTGCAGTGGAAAATACATAATGCCCATGTCCCATCTCGTCCATCCTCCCAAACAGCAGACAGAGTACTTTGGTACATTAAGCTCACTCTGAAAATACCCCTTGTGCACCACACATCAGCCAGGAGCAGGAAACCTTGTGGCAGTTTGAAGTGTTTCCTCTAGCCAGAATTCTTTATAATAGGAACTTTGCTTCTGAATGCCTAGGACTCCAAGGAGGAATTGTGTCTTTATTCATATCACTCGTAACAAGTGTTTGCATGAAGCACAGACTGAACTGGTGTGAGGCAATCAGTAACTTGACGTGAATGGGAAAGGGGATCATTAAGAAACCTCAACATGCTCTGCTTGTGATTGTGGAATACTGTTTTTGAAAGATTCTCCCCATACCACGTTCAGCAATTATGTAGAATCTAAACACTATGGGCTTTCACAGTGAACCACTGGGAATCACTGCACAGCAAAAGAGAACACGTGGGGAGGGATCTCAGCAAGTTGCAACACCTCTGGTCTAGAACTGAACACAGGAACCTGCATCAGCTTCAAAGGATTGCTACATTAAAATCACTGTGATCTGCTCCCCACCACAGCATGTGAGTGAGGCAGTTCACCTGCAGCTTGCTGCAGGCTGGGCACTCTGTTTGCTCACTCCAAAAGAACTTTCCAAGTCAAACCATAAATTCCACAAGAAAACTTATCACAACTACCACAATACAGTTCAAAGTAATCCAAATTAAGATTTATTTTTTTTTTTACATATAGATATGTGCTAAAATACAGATTTGACCAAATCATGTGCAGCTAATTTTCCATTTAAAAATCAAACAAGCATAAAAGCCATGATTTCCTACTCCCACACTGAGGAGCTCGTTGTAACAGGGAAGATGACAAGTAATATGTGACAGAAATGAAATGAACAAAAGAAAATAATTTCCCTGGGTTTTTATACCAGATCCCAACTGACAGAACACAGATTAAAGAGTATTTTTCCCCTAAGAAGATATGCTTCCTCGTAATTGTAATGTCAAAATCTCTGACATCTGAGCCTACTTTAACTAACACAACTAAAACTGAGGAAAAAAGGATACCCTGTAAGCCTGAGGTAAAAAGTTTGAAGTAACTGTACTCATACGTTTAAGTATGAATAGGACCTTCTCTTACCAAGAACAGTGTCCAAAGACAGTACCAGAAGATAAAAACATCTCAATTAACAATCATCCTTACATAAAGCACCTGGACATATTATGTAAGCAGAAGAGCATGGAAGAGCACTGTAAAACTCTGTGGCACAGTATCTACCAAAAAAAAGTAAAATGCAAAAAGAAGAAAGTGGCAAAAACTCATACAGGTTAAAAAAAAAAAAGGAAAGAAAAAAATTTAAAATGTGATAAATACAATTTTTATTTTTACATGTAACAAATTATGCAAAGTCAGGACAAATTATATTAAAAACTTAGTATACCAAAAATCGTAAGATATTACAACAAATTCAAAATTTTTAAATCAAAACGACATTGCAAAACTTACTGGCCAAAGGAATCAGGATTTTTAAGTGCATTCCAACTTGCCCTTTGACTCCTCAGCTTTTCCCACCTGACACATACTTTCTAATATTTTCACAAATACATGTAACTAACTTAAAAATGTAAACACACATTTTTTTAAACTGCAGACTGCAATAGATAAGACAGATATAAACCTCAGATTCAGTTGTGACTTGCCAATTAGAAAACATATGGTAGGCACATAGATCTCCACACAAAGCTACTAATTCATGAACCTAAACAGCAGTTTTCGTTCAGGTAGCTGAAACATGACTTCTAAAAATGCCAACAGATCTCAGTTCTAATTCAATTATTTTTCATATATCAGGCAGTAAGTGGGGGGTGACAAAGACCAGCACTGAGTGTGTGAATCTCCCCGTACTAAATTCTTTCTAGATTGCCCCAAAGCCAAATCTGCAGCACTCCAGACCCTTAGCTGTATCGCGCTGAACCAGTCTTGAAGGGCATAATTTTTAACTTCAGAACTACAGCCAAAGTCAGACATAATAAAAATTAAGATTTGGTTTGCAGTATCTGAAACAGAAAGAACATAAAGCTTACATACCTAATGTATTTTTGCTGCCTCGTTGCACAGTTAGATGTAAGAATCTAAAATTAGGCATATATCTCAATTTGAAAGCTGCATCCCTTGGGCTTAGCAGGTATCACTTAATTTCTGCTCTAATAACACACAGGACTTTGTTGTATACTATAAAATACATATGTGCCTGGAGGCAGTTGTGCACTGAAATCTCTAATGAAATAAGGCAGAGTAAATGGAGCCAGTATCACAGGAGAAAAATTTCACTGGGCTTCTTTCAAAAATTTACCATACTAATGTGGGAAATTTTCACTACGTTCTTCAGCTTCATTCTTCATTTTTCACTACATTCTTCAGCTTCTTTTCAATCTTTGCACTGCAGCAATCCCCAAATTTCAATTGCTCCTCCAAGACCTTTACTTCATTATTTCTACCATCACAATCAAATTACAAGTTATGATTATTTTAAACTCTCAATGTGACCTGCAACAGCCAACTCGGTTTCATAAAGCAGCAACGTGAGCAGGTGCTGCCTGGGGTTACTGCTGAAGGCCTTGGAGGTTGCTCAGCTCCCACCTGAGCTCAGAGGTTTGCTTTGATGGCAGCTCTGCACCTTCCTGCTCAGCTCCCATACTACCCCAGTACCCTCCCACTCCTGAGCTGCCACACACAGAGGTGGACTCAGGGAACTCAAGTGCAGGATCATAAACCCAGGCTCATGTCAAAATGCAACTGCCAGCACTTCCTTTCCAAACACAACTGAAAAAGGGTGAAAATTGATGTTTCCTTTGGACCTCCCGCTTATGGCATTTGCCTGGGAAATGGGTCCTCATCTCAAGAGTCAGACCCTGTCATACATCTACTGACAAAAAAGTCAGAAGGCAAAGCTCCACTCTGCCTGGTTATGATGCCTCCCCCACTATGGAGAGGGAAGAACAAGGTTCCTGAGATGACAAACCACCCCATCAACAGCAACCAGAAGCACCTCCCTGTCTGCTACAGCTTGGCTATCAGACTTGTGCTGCCTCTTGCCATCCCACATCCATCTTGGGCCCTCACAAATTACCTGTTGGGCTGAACAGCTCCAACAGGAAAAGCAGGGAGTAAGTAAAGATAATCTTTTCTGGAAAGGTTGCTGTCCTGGGAATACAGATAGGCACAGACACTCACTTCCATTGCAGATTGGCCGACAGCTAAAAGACTAAGTATCTATCCCAACCTCAGACACCAAGCTCTCCTTGTAGATCTCCTAGGAAGCCAAGACATGAGAAAAAGCCCAGGCTCCACCTTGTCAAAACACAGCTTCAATATTCAATCTAGGAACTACACTGCTTTTTTAACAGGAAACTGTTTTTTATAAAAAATCTGTTAGAAATACTGCAGCTCTACTAAACAACACTGAGGTGGCATCTGATTCTCACAGCCCTTCCAGAATCCCATAATGACAACAAAAACTACAATTTCAAAATGTTTTTACTGAAAACACCACTTCCAAAAAATTCTATTCATCAAGAAGTGGGGGTAGAGAAGACAGTGGACACAAGTACAGAAGACAATCCATGTGCATTAATTCAATCATGGATTTCGTTCAATTTCCAAAACCTTTCAGAAGAAAATGATCCTTTAGGAAGCTGTCTGAGTGATGATTTCTTTATTATTTCTTCACTGACATTCAATACAAAATATCAAAAACAATTACAACAAAAAACGTCGAAGAACGTTTAGTCCTCATCTGATCTGAAATATGCACAAACACAACAGGCATTAATTTCATCACCCTGACAGCAACTGGGGTAAGATGCTAAGGGTCAGAGAGAGATGAGAGCATTCATCCTAATAAATTACTAGTCCTTTCAGCCCTTCAAACATCCTAATCACAGTCGTATTTGGTAGCCACCCTGGTTTTCACATTCTAGGGTAAGACTCAGCTGCTTATTGTCTGTACGAAATACAGGAGACCAGATTTCCCCAACACAGTAAAGACAAAACCAGTAACATGACCACAGTTCATCAGCTACTTGAGGATTTAGAAGCTTGGGGCCAAATCAACTATCAGTACCAGCAAATGCAAGTCCTCTGAAGTATGTGCATTGCACCTGTTTGTACCAGCTACTGCCTTGGCTCACCACTGAGCAGATTAACATCCCCTGCTCTGTGAGACTCTCTGATTCACTTCACACAGTGTTCAAGCACCTTGTATATAGTCCTCCCAGAAAAGAGTATTGTTGGGCATCTGCAGCTTACAGGACAGATGGGAGGCAACACAACTCCATTTGCATCAAAAGCAACCCAGGGCCGAAGCAGGGCCGTTCTCTCTATGCCACTTTCCAACAGACTGCATTTACATATTCACATTATTAAAGTTTATAGAGATTATTGAAAAACACTGTCCCAATGTCACATATGAATTTATTTAATGTATTTATAGCTCCTTAATAAAAATCATGGGTACCCACTAAACTGCAATTGCACTGAAAAATTATAAGATTTCATTTTATAGTCATATTGTCTTTGTCCAATTTATGACACTCACAGCGTTGGGATGCTCTGGTTGCTTTTTGTACTCTATAAACAGTGGTTATTCAATTTTCTACAGCCAACTCTTGCATGATAGTCAGCAAAGAAGGACTATTTTTGGCAATTCATTAATGACTGTAATATTATTGGAAAACCTAAACTGATGCCAAATTAGTTCTCTTAGGCTTTGTAATACATATCGTTTTGATGGGAAAAAAAAAATCAATCTGATTCAAAATTTAAAAAGGTTTAAGTATTTACAGTATGAGCATAAAAGAAACTTGTACAGCTACTTCATGAGCCATTCTCTAGAACATAAATACTCAGTTAGGGGTCACAGCAACTATAGCCCTGCAATTATTTTAGATCTGAAGTCAAATATTTAAAGAGAAAGGGAAATTCTAGTTTTCAAGATTTTCTGTCATGAAGATCAGATTATCACCTTATTTAATTATATTTCACAACAGAAAAGACTGCCCTATAAAGATAAAAAGCCTTCCTAGCATGAACTAGAGTTTTTGTTTTAACCAACTTGGCTGAAAACCATCCAACTCAAGAAGGATAAAAAAAGAAGAAAAATACACTTGTGCATACAGTCACGAGGAGGAGACAGATTTAGATACTTGATGGACTAACAGCAGATGATAGAAAAATCACTTCCTGACAGAAGAATAAATATCTCAATACATTAGTATTTCATTCAATTGAAAAATTAATCCATGCTTATGATTCAAAACAACTTTACTGACACCCTGCTCACGTAACTGGGAATTTCGGCAAATTATTGAAGATTACACACCTCAAATACCCACAACTGCCTTAGAATGTTCTTGTACTGAAAAACCACAAATACCCTAAAAGGGTTAAACAGTACATAAATAAAGACTCTTCATGGACAGTAAGATGACAATACTCCTAACAAAAGTCACTTAAGCCTCTGTATAAACCTATACTTCAACGAGAACCCACAAGCGCCAGTATTCTGATGGATGAGGTTGTGGGCTCCCCATTTATCCAGCTACAAAGAAAAAAATCTCAAAACACTTCAATCAATTGAACAAATTAATAGATCTGAAACAGATGCAGAATTCCTTCCTCCCATGGCTGTTATGGTGCCTTAATGCTGGTAAAGCCCTACAGCTGCCTTTATGAAGCCACTATTCTTGCTAGTTTACTGGAATTAAGTTTAATGATGCTACACTTCTGCATCTAATGACATGCCTTAAAACAGCCAATCCACAGGAGCTCTCAGGTTACCATCCCAGGCACATGGTTCACTTTCCACTGTGAGTTTCAAGTTAAGCATGTACAGTGTTTGCAAGAGTAGGTCTGAAAGGTCATCCTGTTTCTCCTCCTTCAGGAAAGGAGGGCTATCTTCCAGTTACATGACACTTGAATTTAAAGGCTTACACCTCTTACCTCTCTACGTACATACCACCTTTTTATTTGTATCAAGTTTTTATTTACCTGCCAGCCTCAGTATCTTACTTATGCTATGACATACAGCTCGTCTTCCACCACCTCTTCTCTTAACATCTGTTATTTACCGTGACAAGGCATCTCTGTTTTAATATTGTCATAATTGATCACCTGTACTGTCTCCCACCATTTTTGTGTGTATGAAGTTTATCAGTGCAATAAAACAGAAGTCAACAGATGATGGCTGCCTTTTGGGGTTTTTCTGGTTAGCATCCTCCTTCATGTCACAGGCATTTTTTTGACAAAAGTTCTTATAAAAAATTCAAAGTGTTCGCTACCCTCTGCGCCCCAAACATAGGAAATTTTAGTAGTTTTTCCATTACAATTTATACAGTGATTTTTGTCTCTCATTCTTAGAATGGTTGAATTAAACTACTGTACTGCTACTTTCAGCAGCTAATGACCAAGGTGCATTCCTACACATCAAGGTATTTGCACTAAAGACACTACACTAAACAGAAGGCAGACAAAAATGTAAGTATTTAATTGTGAACTACTGCTCCCTCTTCACCTTTTTCTTTTATGACAGACAGATCTGTAAAGCACAACACAAGCTAATTGGACAAGACATAAGGGTTAAGTTACATGAATTACAAGTTGAATCAAGAACTAACACTAAAAAAAGACTCACTTCTGTTTTGTAACTGTTCTATTCACCCTGATGTCAAACTGTGCAACTCTTGTATCTTTAGCTGGCTTTGGGGGTAGCCATGAGAGTCAGTGTGAAGTGAGGCCTACAACTGCACTCAAGAGTGGAAATCAGGGGAGATCTAGCCTGATTCTGAAATAAATGCTTCATTAGAGAGTGAACAAATGCCTCAGTTGGAAACATGAAGAAGGCCTTATTTGTATGAGCTGTCTCACCTGTCAACATGTATTGCCATCCTTTACTCTCAAGCACCTAAAGATGACACTAACAACTTCAAACAGACTTCTGAATATTCAAAACATTTTGAAAGTCGGGTTTAGGAAGCACCTGTCATTTACGTAATTATTTTTTAAATGAAGAATTAAAAGTCTCCCTTCTTACTTCTCAAATTACAGACAAACATGTGACCTCTCAAATACTGAGCATTTTGTGAGGTATTATTACTTGAACGCAAATATCCCTTTGGTCACACAAGACAGGCCTCTAATTGCAACTTATTCACCTGAAACTGAGATCCTGAATAATCACAATCCATGGCTGACCCAAAATTTAAGGACCAAGGACTGACATGAGGTAGGACTGCACAGAAACTGAAAAGCTATAAAATAATTTAGAAGTTAAATGATCTATTTATTAAAAACTTGCACGTGTATTATGTACAATTACAGCGACAGCTTTCTCATCCGCTGCCAATTTAACACTACAGATGTGCAACACAGGCCACGGGGGTCCGAGTGTGCAAAGGCGGCTGCCATTCAAGTGCTGACAGAGCACGACCGGTGTCGCATCTCTTCCGCTTCCCCGACCTGCAAAACGAACACAACACCAACACTCCGTGAAAAGCATCACCAGCGCGGCAGCGGAACGAGGCTGCGGAACGAGGCGGCTGCTCTGCGGACCCGGCGCAGCCCGCGGCCGCTGCCCCGCCCGCCCGGCTCACCTGCACGCCCGTGTAGTTCTCGAAGAAGAAGAGCACCATGCTCTGGTAGATGGTGTACAGCCGGTCGTCCACCTCGCGGTAGAAGCGGGCGGGCAGCACGGCGGAGAGCAGGCGCCAGGCGCCCCAGGCCAGCACGTAGGTGGGCGCCGTGCCCATCATGACGGCGGCGGGCAGCACGTAGCGCATGGAGTAGGTGTGCAGCACCAGCGACAGCAGCATCTTCCCGCTGCCCCCGGCCTCACCGGGACACCCACATGGGCGGCGCGCTCACACACGGCCCCGCGGCCCCGCCGCCCGCATCGCCCGACGCGCCGGGCCGGGCACACCCGCCGGGCGGGCGCGATTCAGCAGCGGCGGCGACTGCGGCCGGGAGGGACGG